>JAWWMK010000021.1:2609318-2620125 GCA_035047105.1 Galeopsomyia nigrocyanea | reverse complement strand
TTGCTGCGCAACGTTGCCACATCGTGCAAGTTCATTTGAAAAGTGGACAGAATCAATCTCCGGCGACTGTACATACAGCAGCACACGTTGAAAGGATTAGAAAACTTCAGTAGGGGAAAAAAGGTCCATTATTCGCGTTTGTTTAATGGCCGGTAATTGTTACTAAGAAAAAATTGAATGTACCACGGTACTATCCGGCCACTTTTATAACCGTCTCAAATAAATATATTTTATATTTTTAAGTAACTACGGGACAAGTTTTATTGCATTCATCAGGTTCAATAGATTAAAAATAAACTAAATATTTTGCAAAGTTTTTAAATCAAATTAAGTAAAAGGGGCCGGGGAGTGCGTGGGGGCCGGTAATAGGTACACCCACCCTATCATCGATAAAATAATTTTTCGTTTGAATTATTATACATACTGCGTGAAGAAAAAGCAAGAATGAGTTATGTTTAAATAATTACTATTAATTTTATGAATGTGTAATTATTGGTGTAGATAAAATTAAATCTTTAAAAAATAATAATAATTGTTTCATAAAACGTAATACTGTTTTACGGTTAATTTGCTATAAAAAAGGTACAGGATAAATAAAGACTTATTTATATAGCGCGTACTCACCTATAGCAATAGATGAAGATCTATAACCATAGGTGAGTACAGTAAATAAATACAAAAAAAAAATGAAATGCACAAATCTTGTAATAATTAATTTAAGAATTTGAAGAGTAACTCTCAGAAGATTGAACTATTCATAATTATCCAGATTCAAATCGGGGTTTATATTAAGAAGTATTTTTCAAGTTGATCGATAAATGTTTTATGGGCTTTCAAATAATCAAATCGCTAATAATGTATATGAAAAGGTAAATAAATAAGAAAACGAGTGGGAAAAATGAAAAGGAAATTAGACCTTTCAAGAACAGTGCGCATAAAATAGCAAATGAAACAGATGGAGTGAAACTAACACAAGTTGAAGGTGCGTCGGTGTTCTTTGTTTTTAGATTGGAACGCGTTGCTCGCGCAATCTGAGGCGTATCTGAGGCATGAAAAGAGAGCCTTCTCGCCTTCTCTACATCTGTAAAGCTATTTAAATGCTGGCGATGTTGAATTTTTCAATAGATTTAGAATAATTCTGTTGCCGCTTGTCGGGTGCTTTACGGCAACCAACGGCAACCTATACATGCGCGCATGGACGGCGCCATCTTAGCTTAGCGGTACTGCACGAGCGCCTCTCTACGCAGAAGATGGGTAGCTCTACCGTCTGTGTGCTGTGGTGTGCGTGCATCGCGGCTTCTACGTTGCAAACTTGCGAGCGAGTCGGGCGGACTTGGCGCGCGCGCATATAGAGGGCTAGCTGTGGTAGTGTAATGTACCGAGAGCGGAGAGAATGAGAGAGAGAGAGAGCAGTGCTGAGAGCAGAGAGCAGTGAGCGCCGAGACTAGCCGTGACTGCCCGTAGCCGTCAGCCGAGCGAGGAGTCAAGTAAGGAAGCAGAGAAAATAGTTTAGCCGGAGTGCGTCGCAGAGGAATCGATCGAAAGCAAAAGGGCAGCTGAAGCAGAAAAGACGTCTAGAAGCCGCCAACTAGCAGTGGCCGATCTCTCGACAGCGTGCAGCCAGTACCTAGCAGCTTCTCCGTGCGCGTATTTGCTCGGCGGATAGGCCGCCGTGCCAGTTGCCAGTGCCGCGCTCAGCCTAGTACAGCCAGCGCCGCGCACGATCGCACCGAACAAGCTGAGCGAGAGAGCAGGAGCAGCCAGTGTCCCTGCCCACCTCGCCGCCTCGCCAGCCGACTTCGTGCCACCGCCGCCGCAGCCGACGACGACGACGACGACAGCAGCGACAAAGTAGCGAGGATCAATCGAGCAGCAACCCCGCCGCAGCAGGATGACCGAGAGGGAGGACAACGTTTACAAGGCCAAGCTCGCCGAGCAGGCCGAACGATACGACGGTGAGTCCTTTGGCCTCGCAACGCTACGCTACGCAATAACCTCTCCACCCGCCCGCTCTCGCTTGCTCGCTCCCTAGCTCTCTCGCGTCGCGTGCGCTCTCTCTCTCTCTCTCGCTCTTGCTCTCTTTCTTCTCTGGAACAAGGGCGACCGATTGAACATCTCTCTCGCGAACATTCGTTCGGCCATCCTAGGCAACGGCAGCACGCGCGATGCTTGGCCGTGTAGTAGCTGCTGACGTGCGAAGGCCTCGATCGATTGACGCTTTCTCTCTCTCTCTCTCTCACTCTTTCTCTGTCGCGAGCTCACAGGCCGGCGCATGCTTCGCTTTCATTTTTTTCTTTATTTCCGGGATAGCCGCGCCGCGCGAATTGGATCCTTGCGGCCCGGCCGTGTGCTCGCGTGATCGACATATATCCCCGAAATGGTGGATCAGTTGACGCCAGGACAGCAGAGCCGGTGTTCATTCACGAAGCGGCTAGGAATGCATGCGTACACGCGTGACGCGCCACAGAGGAAGTTGCAAGTGGGAGAGAGAGAGAGAGAGAGAGCATGCAGCGGCACCGAGTCGCGGAAAGATGGTCGAGTAGGAAGAGGAAAAGGAGAGCCGCCGCTGCCGTCGCTGCTGCTGCTGAGGTGACGCACCGTCGCCGCTGCCACCGGACACAGACACCACGCACACGTCGAGAGAGAGCGAGAAAGAGAGAGAGAGAGAAAGAGACCCAACGAGCAAGTCTACTCAGAGAGGCCTGCTTTTGCGCCTCTGCCACATACACCTATGCCCCCCCCTCCCCTCCTCCGACCCACTGTCGCTAGCTCGCTCGCTTGCTCGCTCAGCGCTGCCATCAGAGCCCACGTTATCTTTATCTTCTTCTCTTCTCTCGGCGACGCCTGCACATGAACACGCCTCGTGAAAAACTGCGCGAGCAATATCGGCCTGTATTTTGTGCGGACTTTGGCGGCTTATTTGTCATTCTGTACCGATCGAACCACGTTAGACTTCTTACCGAAGTTACCGGCCTCCGCTACTACTCACCGGTACCACGCTACTGCTGCTGCTGCTGCTGCTCGGCTGCTTCAGCCTGCCTACCTACATATGTATATATTCTCGGCACACCTACAGCCTCGCGCCTCTTTCTCCTTTCATGTCGTATTATAATTATTATTGTACTTTTTTTTTCTACGTCCATGGCGGTTGCATAGGTTTTTTTTCTCAACCACTCCAGCGTGCGTTTTTTTTTTCATTTTTGTTGTCAATGCGGAGCTACAGGTATATTCCAATATCGCTGCTGGCCAACTGGCCGAGCGCGAGGAAGAGCCTACTCCTTCGATTAAATGTCGTTGGCCTTTCTTGATAATGGTCGCCTTGACCTTGTCAACGAATTAACTTGCCGATCAGAAAGCCTTTGCCATTTTCCCGAGAGGCGGGCTGCTGCTATCGTCCGCGTTGCGTCTTTCGGCTATAGAGCACAGACCCGTGATTTTCGGCAGCGTTCGTGCAGGGTATAGAGGTAAACAGGGCGGCGAAAGGGGTAGGTAGGCAGCCTCACGAAAGCCGAGAGCGCCACCCCACGAGAAAGACAGATAGAGAGCCGAGCGAAGGAAGGGAGCTCGTAACCGAAGGAAAGTATTGATCTGCGTCCGCCCTCCCTCCCCTTGTTCTCCCTCTCTCTTTCTCTCTATCCCTCCCTCTCTCGCTTTAGCTCGTTTTCAGCGCGATTTTACAAGTTACCCGATGACTGATGCCCACGCTGTTTATAAATTTACCTGCAAAGCTCATGCCAGGGGCTTAAGCTAGCAGTGTCGATGACGAGGAAAACGGATAACTCGGACAGTATTTTTAGACCGGAGTATGATTATGGTGTTGGACCGCGATCGGAACGGGGCTCGCCGGGGCTGGTAAAGGGATAATGGGAGGGTAAAAGGCAATGATGTTATTTGGGGGCGGGGAAGGGGGCGATTGTAAATTGTAAGATTAACAAGGCAAAATTTGACTGAAAGTTGAACGAATGAATTGCAGAGATGGTCGAGGCAATGAAGAAGGTCGCCTCGCTGGACATTGAGCTGACGGTCGAGGAGAGGAACCTGCTGTCGGTCGCATACAAAAATGTGATTGGCGCCAGAAGAGCCTCGTGGAGAATAATCTCGAGTATCGAGCAGAAGGAGGAAACCAAGGGAGCCGAGGAGAAGCTCGAGATGATTCGCCAGTACCGCTCTCAAGTCGAGAAGGAGCTCAAGGACATCTGCGCGGACATTCTGGGTGTCTTGGAGAAGCATCTGATCCCGTGCGCCTCCACCGGCGAGTCCAAAGTTTTCTACTACAAAATGTAATGTCCATCGAATTCTCCGCCTAAACGAGACTATACTTTGTGAGACGTACCGAGAGCAACGTTCTTTCTCCGATTGCAGGAAAGGAGACTACCACCGCTACTTGGCCGAGTTCGCGATCGGCAACGACAGGAAGGAGGCGGCGGAGAACTCGCTCGTGGCGTACAAGGCGGCCAGCGACATTGCCATGACGGACCTGCCCCCAACTCACCCCATCCGCCTGGGATTGGCCCTCAACTTCTCTGTATTCTACTACGAAATCCTCAATAGCCCCGACAGGGCGTGTCGTTTGGCCAAAGCCGCCTTCGACGATGCCATCGCCGAGTTGGACACTCTGTCCGAGGAGAGCTACAAAGATTCCACCCTCATCATGCAACTGCTCAGGGACAATCTCACCTTATGGACTTCGGATATGCAGGGAGACGGTTAGTCGCTATATTCCTATATTTATCATCCTTACCCTCGCTCTCTTCACTCTCCCCTTGTCGTGTGTTTCTCCTGGCCTGCACCTTCGTCCTAACCTGCCCTCAGATCTTCCAACCGGGCCGCCCAACGAGCCGGCAAACACCTCCACCTCCACCGACCTCATCGGCGACCTCCAAGTTTGATGCCAATATCTCCTCGCACACTTACGTTGGCCGCCACCACCGCCTATTCCTCCACCTCCACCTCGTCTTCGACCTATCCATCTCCGATTGTCCCTGTCAAAATCGAGCGTCAATAATATTTCAGCCTAACGCAATCTTGTGCTTTCTCGTGTGCGCAGGTGAAGGAGAACAGAAAGAACAACTGCAGGATGTAGAAGATCAGGATGTATCGTAACTCTAGTTACAGTGAGTGTTAAATACGCATATGATTGAGACAAGAAAACAAACTCTTAATAATAACTAAGCAAAAGAAAAATCACTTCAGCAGAAAGAAGGTTGGGGAGGGAGGGGGAGTACTTTAGCAATTTGCGTGGCCCTATGTACGCACGTACGGTTACTCCAAAATCATCCAATCACACATGTTGAGTTACGGAGCACGCAAAATTGAATACAAAAAATTATTAAAAAAAAAAAAAAGAAACTAATGTAAATGACACGCACCCTGCGATATAGTGAGATTGCAAGCATTTATAAGTGTGGCAATTTTTACCTGTTGCCCAATCAAGCGCAGTGAAACAAAACATTCGAGCTCTCAAGTGTTCTCCTTGCATAGTGTGTATGCCTGGATTTGCTTTTACACACTCGGTCGCTGCATCCTTTATTTCTCTTCATTTCAGTCTCCGCTGCACACTCCGCGACCAAGCCACTGCTCCTTCGTTGCAGCTGCAACAACGCGCTTCACGGGAGGAGCATTGTTTTGTCAGCTGCATTGTACCAAATTTTTCTTACAACTTAACTCTTATCAAAGTATTTCAAGCCTTTTTTCCTTCATAACTTAGCATTCAAATAGAGACATTCTAACCGACGGCTCGTGATATATAACAATTCAACTTTCAATAATTGTTGCATTTCAATTTGGTTGAGTGTTTAACTCGCGTTCTTTTTATCTTTGCTCATTCTTTTTTCATTTTCCTTCTTTTTTCACCAAATATATATACATATACAGCTCGTGCTGTTTATTGAAGTAGCAATACTGAATTATATACTTGACAGCTGCTGATCGTACCTTCAATAATACCGAATTCGAATACAGCTAACTTCGTTACTGTGCATTTTTATTATTTCAACGTTCTAAATTTATAGTTTGCGCTGACAAACTTCTAGAAACATAAACGAATTTTCAATGTATCCTAAATAGTAATTAATGGAACAAAAACGCAAAAAATTTTAAATTTTAATGTTACAACTATCACCTTTTTTTGTCTTTAATTATTGTCCAGCTAACCGTATCATCGATTAATCGACTCTTACACGTATGCATGCGTTTGGGATGAGAATATATTGGAATGTAGCTGAAACTCTGCAACAAAAGACTTTCCTAGGAATTCTTGCAGAAGCATATTAATTCAAGAATCAGGGTAGACTGAAGAATTCGAGCTGCAAAATCAGCTTAGCGAACCATTTCACTGTTCTTTCACTGCTTTGGATAAAAAAATTGTGAAATTGTGCTGATAATTTTTGAACGCCGAGATATTAATATTATACTAAAAAATAAAGAAAAAAATACTAAATTTTCCTGTGTAGCGTTGATATTCGTATTGAACGTTTAGCTAAGTAGCAGACATTTTTCGCGAATGTACGTTTGCATACGTCTCTTATTTGAAATGTATGGATAGTTATGATATGAGAAATGACAGAATAAATGGTTCTCTGTACTCTGTTTGTCAATGTTTTCCTCTGCATTTATTTTATTTTCTAACATGAAGAAATTTTTATTTTTATTCGTTATCATGCTAAGAATGTTTTTAATCACACAATAAATTTATTGATAGCAATATTATGGTTCAATCTAATAAAAAAAAATTTGTAACAGATGTCAATTTTTTTTCATCAATGATTCTCGTGTCTTTCAGATCATGAAAGAAAACAAGAAGTAATCTAATCCTTCAATTGAGTAGGGGTGAAATTCGAGAGCTATAGGTATTAATTTTTCCAGATTGGCTCTTGAACATGCGAAAACGGAACAATATATTTGTTGGTAATTACCTAATATGCAGAGGGATAGGAGCAATGTTAAGATCGCGCCTGTATAGTGCGTGTCGTCCTCTGCATATAAGTATTATATCAGTAACATTGCGTAAAATATATGTGTATATATATGTACATGTATGTACATATATATATACACATATAAGAATAACTAAAATAATTATTGATACTGCTAAGTAAGATTATTGATATTTTTAATTGTGTAAGACGTCAAGCAAAATAATTAAGGTAAACTTTTGCAATAGAATAAAGTAAATAACACACAAAAAAATGTCATTGTATAATTGTACACGTCATATGTGTCTTCAAAGCGAATTTCCTATGAATAAATTACAAAAAATTAATTCTTGAGAATTTTAGAAATAAAAAGTGCGTTCACGAACATGTGTAGATACGTCAACACGCTCTATCGAAGTCGTTTGATGAAAGGGAAATTGAAAAAAAAAAGCCATTATCTTTCGTATTTTGAATCCGCATTCAGATACTCTGTATTAAGAGTTGATACATTACACGGAAATATAACTTTTACTGTAAAGCCACTCGTGGAAATTGAAAATAAAGTGATTACAACTGTCTATTATTTCGATTTGGTTTCTCTGCGTCAACTTCAATTATTTTTACCATGTACACTAGTGTGCTGAATATTAAATAAACTCTTGTGCTGTTGCGCTCAAAATGATAATGGAATATTACGATTAAAAATAGGATATAACAAAATATAAGCCAAGAAAAAAGACTCAAGTAGCATAAAAATAATTTATTCCATACTGACTGGCAGATATTTACATGGTTACACCATTTTTAAACATTGTAAAAAAACTTGTACATAGACTTGGAACAAGCACAGCAATAACAATAGCACTGAATTTCATTCATTTACAAAATAATTGTCAAAAATTAAATACATATATGCCGTCTTTTTAGACTAAAACATCTCATAATCCGTCAGTATTTTTTAATTTACAGTAGAATCTGAATGACAAAACGGCACGGCTAGCATTGCTGGCGGCGTATTTCTTGATAAATCATTTTCGCTACTGCTGGAAACCGATTGCGTTCTCCTGAAAAATCCTTTATTTACATCAGCAGCTTTCAGCAACCGAGATAGAGAGCTCTCAATATGCGACGTGCGTGGAGAAAGGTTCACATTTGATTGTGAACGATTTCTCGTCAAACGAGACATGCTTCTTGGCGACTTATGTGGGTCCATTGATCTTCGGCGGGCGGATTTCAACTTGACATTGCGCAACATATCCAAAGATATTACTGGTCCTCTTGGCCCTGGCACAGTGTTTCGGCGATTTTCCTGTAATAAGCATTTTTTGAATCAGCTACCGGTTTTCTTTTCTCTCTTTTTTTAATAAATAAATTTTATAGCAATGAATATACCGTTGCTTTAAAATTTTGAGGAGCTTTTTTGAGTGTAACTTTAAGCAAATCTTCAACAGTAATAGCTGGTCTACTTGTCAAAGGTGTGGAACATTTTTTTACAGTTATATTCTTATTAACTCTATTGTTTGGTGTAATAGAATCAGTATTATTTAGTTTTGAGGTAAGCATCATTGGTGGTGGTGGTGGAGGTGGAGGTGGAGGTGGAGCAGGAACTCCAAGTGTACTAGTACATGAATGGACCAAAGGAGGTGGAGGAGGTATTACTGAATCCTTCCTAACTGCAGATAATTCTAATAGTGAAGTAGTCTTGATTTCTTGCACTTTTGCCTGCAAAGTCTTGAATTCTTTGACCAAATTGCTTGTGGTTTCTGTCAGCTGAACATTTGAAGTTTGCGCCTTGTTCATTTCATCTTTCAATGCTTGCAAATTGGCTTCACTGCTCATTTGAACCTAAAATAAATCATCGTTATAATATCCATTTCAAAACATTCGTTGACACAAATTTAATACCTCTATCAGTTCTTGAGATAAAGAACATATCTTTTCTGACAATACTGACAGGATCCTTTCATTTTCACATCTGACTACAGCAATCACTTGTGTCAATTCACTATTTACCAATGGTGTTGAACTTGATGCTGTGACGATAACTGATAGTGAGTTCTTAACACTTTGACATCCCTATAATTTACATTCATGTCAATGTAAACAGCATACAAATATAATAAGTCTGATTAGAAAGTACCTTTTTTATCCAAATGATACATTTTCCAACTAATCTGCTGCAGTATGCCCTGATTTTGATAAAAGATGTTTTCAATTGTTTTAGAAACATATAACTCTTTATGTCAGAAGTGAAAAAGGCTGCATCAGAGGCATTGTTTAGCACTGTCATATGTGACTCGATCTAAAAAATATAAAATAATTTCATGCAAAACATGATACTTTTTTCATTAACATAGATTTTGTAATTAAGTCTGCAATACCCACTTCTGATGTTTTACTGACTACATCTGAAACTACTGGTAAATTGATGCATGCAGTATTTTCTAACGTAGGATCCCAACTTTTATCTTCTGAAATATTTAAAATAGTTTTTGGATTTGTACTTTCTAGTTTTTCATTGTCGTTAATTTTGATGCAGCAGTCCTTAGTAAATGATCTCCTGTTACATTTGTTGTCAGATAATAAACAATCATCTCTAATATTACTATTTATTTTTGTAAGATTTCCATTATAATGGGCAGGATTATTTAAACAGCCATCATTGGTTTGAAAGTTACTCTGCATTGGTCTGTTGGCAAAAAGGTGATTCAAAGAGCTGGCTTCATCCGATACTGGTAGATTGAAAGTTGATGATGGTATTTGAAAATACCCACTGAGCGATGTCAATTCTGTTCTAGGCAAATCTCGAAGCTTGGAATCGGTTTTGAAATTTAAAGAAAAGCCTTTTGTAAAGTCATTAGCCTTCAAAGTAGATCCTGACGTACTCTCTTCATTTTCACTTTCAAAAACTTTCTCTACTGACAGAGTTTTTTCCAAATCTTTTGAATTTTCAAAATCATCTTTATCTCTTATAGTACTATTTTTTTCGTCTTCTACGTCATCCATATCGTCATTTTCTGGTATGTCAAGATTGAGTTTCAATTTTGGCAATCGAGTATTCATTTTTGGACTCATATCATTACAATAACCCATCTTTTTACTCTCCAATAATACGAATTCTGGTGTACGATCTTGAGAATCATTTATGCTTTCTTTTGAATGGGAATGATCAGAAACAATTGGGGTTATTACTTGAACCGCGCACTCTGGCTCTGAATTTGTTTTTTCGTTTGTTGAGTCCTGCATTGTTAATTGAAGACTATATTTTTGCCGGTATTTCTTTTGCACTCTACCGCGTTTACCCATTTCTAAACGATTTTTCTATCCTTCACAAAAATATTCACGTAAGTATTAATTATTAGTTCATTGTGATATTTCTCTTTTTTAACTATCCCTTTATTTGGGCTGCTTACCTTTCCGGGTTAAGATCTTGTTACATTTTGAAAATTATGAATATCAATACACGTTGAATACTGAAAGTTATATAAATTTCCTCTTTAGTTTTACTTTCTATTGACTCGTCAAATAAGCCAACGTATATCCAACAAGTTTAGTGAAACAATGCGAGAAATATATCGCGTCATAGTATTATTCAAGGTCAGTTATGTTTACAGAGGATGCGTACCCAAAGCCAGCAGGTAGTACAATAACAGACTCAAGTCACTGTTTCCAAAATTCAAATCCTTCAATTTTATTGGTTCATTAAATTACACAAGAATTGATTAGATGAAAAATCTTTTCTTTTTTTTTCAAATATTTTTACTGTGACTTACTTCTCATGAGATTTTACAACAACAAAATTGCCTATAAAAGAAGATATAGGGGAGAACGGGGTATTTTCACCCAGGGGTAAAACACCCAATCGTTAATATCTTTAAAATAAGACATATTTT
>JAWWMK010000021.1:2584295-2606578 GCA_035047105.1 Galeopsomyia nigrocyanea | reverse complement strand
ACAAATATTTGAGTATGTTGCCATTGTATTCAAGCAACATGTTTCTGTAGTTCGATTTCATCAGCTACGGAAACATTTCCCCACCACCACTTTTTGTTGCCGTTGCCGTGTTGCGCAACAAATGTTGCCCTATGAAAACGCAGCCTTCGCAACAAATGAGTCTTTCTGACACGTTGCCTTAAGAATAGTTCAAAATTGGCGCGTCGTAGTCAATCGAAATTAATTTCCATGTTCTAAAAATTGATTTGAAAACAGTCTCTGAAGCCTACTCGCATGACATTTTTACCTTTTCTTGAAAGGTGTGTGAAGGGGGAGGGGGAGATTTCACTCACGGTACAAGGATCATAAACATTCATATCATATATATATTATCTATCTGATTTCGGCGAAAGGAACAGCTCATCAGTTTTAGGTCAAGTGCATATTTGTAGATTATAGGTACTGACTACTGAGTTTACCGATGCCCGCCCGCAGCTCAGCTCGACCGACTGTATTGTGATTCGATTGTATTGGTGATAATGACGTAAAGGGCGCGCGCTACACAAAGAGACGATTGTATAAGGCGCACGCGCTCGCTGTACACAAAGATGATCTGACATAAATAAGATGATACGATGTGATGAGACAAAAAGATGTCCGAGAAAACGACAATGAAAAAATCTTATTTTTCAAATAACTTTCTCAAAACTGCATCAATTGAATTGAAACTTTGTTTAAATGAAAGATGGTAATAATCACGACTTTTGATTTTCGTATCAGATACATCATTAAATTACGCGTCGAAACAATAAAGACGATGAAACACTTTCGGAGCCCGAAAACGCCAACTTATTGTATATAGTGTAGTGGCGCGCCTGCAATACTCGCATGCGAGTCGCGACCGCGACTCTTAAATACAATTTTTTTTTTTTGGAAAGGTGAATTTAACTTAAGTTTAAAAATTATTGAGAAAAGAGTTGTATTTAGTAAAACTAAATACAACTCTTTTTAATTTAACTTTCGTTTAAAAATTAATGAAAAAAGAGTTGTATTTAGTGAAACTAAATGCCTAAAACTCTTTTCTCAATAATTTTTAAAACGTAAGTTAAATTCACCTTTCTAAAAAAAATAATTGTATGAACTGCATAATATAATGCTGTATATGCATAAATAGATACTCTAACTTGCATATTTCTATAACATCGACTTGAGTAAGCGATATTTCATCAATCTCGCCTGAGATCTCATGTAAGATTTGCCACTTTGCTATATTACCGCCATTCTCACCTGTGATCTCATGTGAGATTCCGTTCCGCTTCCCGAACAGCCATTCCCACCAGAGATCTCATGAGAGATCCCATCTTGAATCTCGTGCCATAACCTCATCAGCGATCTTATCAGCGATATCTCACGTCAGATCTCAGGGACACGTTTTCAACCGGGAATATTGAAGAAATCAATGTTTACACATCTGTAGGCTTTCAAATACTTACACCCAGCAAAATTGGAGTTGAGAAATATTTGGCTTCTGTAACATTAGACCTAACATATGAGCATTCAATGACGTTGGATTCTCCATTTAGTGCTCTGATAAGAGAAAACGCAAATCGAGCTCCAGCATAAGCCATAGATAGAGTGGCAGAGCCAGTACCAGCCTTGGCTTTGACTACTTCTGTACCAGCCTCCTGAATCCTTTCAGTGAGAGCTTTCAATTGATCTGCTGGGAAAGATACTGAAGGTGTTGCTTGGGAAATCAAGGGGATGATGGTAATACCGCTGTGTCCTCCAATAACAGGTACATTGACTTTTTGAGGATCCAATCCCTAAAATAAATGGCCATAGAATGTTACATATATTGTTAGTGTTGTACAAATTTAAAAAAATGAAAAGTACCTTAGCCTCTCCAACAAATGCATTTGACCTAACGATGTCAAGAGTAGTCACTCCAAATATCCTGTTAGGGTCATATTTTCCAGCTTTCTGTAGAACTTCACTAGCAATTGGCACAGTACTATTGACAGGGTTGGAAATAATAGCAACAAATGCTTTTGGGGCAACATCCGCTACAGCTTGGGCCAGGTCACGAACGATTGATGCATTGGTGTTGAAAAGATCATCACGAGTCATTCCTGGCTTACGAGGTACACCAGCAGGAATGACTACAACCTAGCCAAGTAAAAAAACAAATAAATAACATATCAAAAGTTGTCAAGTTGAATGAAACGAAACAGTAGGGTAGTACATACCTGAACACCTTTCAAAGAGTCTCTCAACTGATCAGGTCCTGTGAATCCCTTGACTTTGGAGGCAGTGTTAATGTGAGAAAGATCAGCTGCTACACCAGGAGTGTTAACAATATCGTAGAGTGACAACTCTGTGACTAATGGGGACTCCTTGAGTAGAAGTGATAGTGGCTGGCCAATGCCACCACTTGCACCCATAACTGCCACTTTGGCGTCGCGCTGCAATGAATGTGTTATCAGTCATCATTCAAAATAATCTATCAATTCGAATATTTGGAAATAGCTGATGATTGACGTAGGTCATTGAAGCGGCCGTCGCAATAAGTAGTACGACAAAAGGAGAAAATAGACAGATACTTTTTGCGGGATATTAGCGAAAAGAAAAAGAAAGATTTCGTTGATAATAGTTGCATAACGCGCTCGGCAAAATATAGGCACTTTATCAGTGCTGCAGTTTAAGTGTAACTATAGCGCGTAGTCGAAAAAAAAAAACGACGAAGAGAATGAGAGAACTGCTGCCCAGATAAAAAAGAGGGTGGGAGGATACAGTCGAAAATTATGAAGGAGGTCAGTGAATTTAGCGAACGACTGGCGCGTACAGCGAAGGTGGCATGCATAAAAGACAGCAAGTGCAGAGCAATGATAAAATGGACCTACCTGGGAGCTAGTAGAAAATTGCTTGGCTCCATTCTGGGCGATGGCGATGGTCGGTCTGAGAAAACGTGGCAGCATCTTTGGTGAATGTAAGAGAACGGCGGAGAGTAGTGGCCACGAGTACGGCAGAGCACGCGAAAAAGATCACGATAACCCGCTGGGATGATCAGCAGAGCCAGCAGCAGTGTGTCGTGACACCGTTCTACCTCTCTTCTCCTCTCCGCGCCGCTCGCGGGTCTTTCAGCTTGCGCGCGCGCACGCGTCCCGCGCCGACCTTGCTACGATAAGTCAAAGTATTTTCACGCACACATATCCTACGTATACGCATATGTTATGTATGTACATACATATCGGAACCCAGCCATATACGTCTACATATGCCACACGCACAGTGTTCAGTTTTGCCGATTGATTTCGAATCTCTTCACGCGCGAATCGGAACGCAGCCATGTACGTCTACATATGCCACACGCACAGTGTTCAGTTTTGCCGATTGATTTCGAATCTCTTCACCCGCGCTTCAAATTTATATCAAGATAAACTAAGAAATACTTACCTAACTCAAATTTGTCATTCAAAGTAAATAATTGGACTTTGATTGAGATCTTTTTTTTCAATTCAACTGTGACCGTGGACTTCAAACATTATCAGTTTACAATTGTATTCAAATCGTTACGTAACCAATTAAAATCATTCGAATGAAATGCTATTTTGCCAAATTAATAATTGGGAGAGAGCAAGTTAATCGCGGATAGCTTGAAAATCTTTTATATGGGTGTTTTTTCATTGCATGCTTATATTAGAAATATTTTTGGTATTTGACTGTTTATAATCGCATCTACAACTATAATCATCAAAATAATTTCTCAAATAAGTACATATTTTGACTCGTATTTTGAAAAATTATTGGTCGGAAACGGGCTAAGTTGCTATAATATTTTTATCAACAAAACAACTGAACCCAAAATCAACCATAGTAGTTATCTGACTGTAATAAAACAAAAATTTTGAGCTCATGAACGTCCCCGAAAGTTTTTTTTTTCAATATAGTCAATCTTAACGGAAGAATTATCACAAAAATATCACTTCCAAGATTTTAACTTATACCTAGTAAAACTATCGAATTTGAACTGTTAGAATCTATTCCAAAATTAATTGTTACCTTAATCAGCAATATGCTAGTTCGAATCTTAGAAAAAGGTCAACGCTGTCCGTAATTATTCATTATTGTTCGTATTATATGATTACTCAAATTAATAAGTCCTAAAAAAATCTATAAATACGTTGATTGTGATGAGTTGAGGCAAAATTTATACCTGTGATATCCTTTAATAGAATATCCCAATTTACTCCAAGATTTCATTTTAAAAAATATGGATAGTTGAAAAATTTTGTTCGAAATCGCTTTCCCCTCTATTGAAGGAAACATTATTTTTAGTTTTGAAGTTTTAATCTTTCTTTATCAAATATTTTACAATTGTACATTTTTATTTTGCAATGAAACAAGTAGGATATTTCGCAATTGTTACAAATGTTAGTTTTTTTTACAAATGTGTTCCATGCACGAGTAGAAATAAAAGATAACTGCTTTGCCTTTCGTGAATCATTTAATACCTTCTGCAGTCGCAAAAACCATAGCGCAATAATACTCTGATTAATAATTACAATAGACTTAATAACTATTTACAATATTAGGATGTGAATTGTTCGGAATTTGGAATAAAAAAAATCGTTTTGCAAGCAGAGTCCAAGCGAACTTTTGAAAACATAACGTAAAGATATATATGCACTGCACGCTGATCAAACGATCTGAATGATACATGGCTATTGATAACAGTAAATTTGCACTCTTCATGCGGGTCATTTAGCACATAAAAAATCTTTCAGCTAACCCACTCGTGACATGGAAGAAGTCCTTCAGTAAAAAGTAAGATCGTTTAGGTTTCGCAATGTAATCTTAGGATTTTCGTAGATAACTCTACTCACAGCTTCAAGCGGTTAAGCGCCCTAAAAAGTTTCCCTTTACACTCATTACCTTTGTGTATTCAAATTGGAGTTTGGTCAAGCTAAGAGCGTCGTTTTATCAAAAACGATTTTCTAAATCTATTATAATAATGCAGGGTCGATGCGCGCACGTGTTGTCTCAGTGTGTGAGTGTGATGTGAGCGTGCCTGTCTGTCAGGTCAGGTCTGTGTGTACCTAGTAAGGCTAAATAAAGAACTTTCTTGATTTTTCAATCGGCATTCAGAAAAATATTTGCAACGCCAACATTACATTTGAAACGAAATCTGTTGTTTTTCGTACGATATCTAAATGTTAACTCTTTCAACTAGCCTGTAAAATATCGCTATCGCGTTGTTAGGATGTATCCAGTGGCTAAATTTTTTTACAACACATACACGGAATACGCACATCTATCGAAATCCAAAAATATGTCGTATATTACACATTTATTTTGTCCTCTCGCTTTTTTTTTCTCTTTTTATACGTGATTTTACGCTGCGTTATTTTACGCCTTTCGCCCACAAATTTTCAAACAGTTAGTATTAAATTAATTTATTAATTATACGCTACATTTGCTTCCTACTCTAGGTAGGTAGTATTTTTCATTCAGTTCAGTCCCTTAGGTTTTTATAAACTGGTCGCAGAGCTAAGAAAAATCGGTAGATTAATAATGAGAAAGTACAGAGTTGCAAATTGAACAATGGTGTAATGTTGCACCGCTACATATTAAAACGTCTGCAATCACAAAGATTTATTTTCTTTCTCAGCTCTGAGACAAAGGTTTAGCTTGTTGAACGCATTTCTTCGAAGCTTTGGCAACTGCGATGCACGTACAATACAAACAATTTCAGTGAATCGTCATAGAAAATAATTTCAAGCAAATATTGCTCTATTTCTGGCGTTTATACGGGAACCAAGTCCATACAATTTTTGCAAGATTTTTTATGGCCATGCCACTTCCTTTTCATTAGGCAGGTTAATGTTGTAATTAATTAATTAAGCAAGAGTCAGTGTGTCTCTTTAACAAATTAGGCTTAGATTGTCACATTGGTGCAAATACAGTTTTTTTTCTTGTATTGCGATCAGTTTTCAGTTTTTGTAACGGATTCGCTTCGAGAATGAATTGTTTGTTGTCTAGCAGTACAATATTTCAACGTAGCTTCGTTTATTGTTCATTAATCAGAAATTTGCTTTGAACAATATGCTCATTATTCTAAAAAATTTCCTAGTTTTGCGCTATCCATTCTCACATCTACTTTTATCTTTTGATTGAAGATTTTTGCAAATTTTCTTTACAAATATTCCTGCGCACTATAATTATTATTGGAAAATTATTGTACTCGGTTTGAATGTTGCGCAAGTAGCTACTTTCGAAGAAAATGTGAACTTTGTACAAACGCAAAAAAAGAGAAAAAGAAATACTTTTCGACGAGTCGTCATTCTCAGTTAAAAATAATACATACAATAATGACGGCTATGATTTATACGAAAGGAACTTACAATTAAAACTAAACGAACGAAGTGAAAATTAATTTTTTCAGAGAAAGTATATTAGTATGAGTTACAATCGAACATCAAATACGCTGTTGTTATTTGTCGACAAAAATCCAAATATCTTAAATTCATCATAGCAAATATTACTTTCAAAGATTGAGGTGAACTTGACTAAATGTTAAACTTTGAAATTGATAAAAAGGATGGAAGATTTTTGTTTTGCTTTATAATGTCGAAGAATGTTTGAGGACTTTCAAATCACTTACGAATGCCTTGTTATTAAACGCTACAGTTACAATTGTCAGTAGACAGATGAGTCAACGATACGCAAAGCACATCCTTTGAAAAGACATCACCGAAATGCAAAACACCATTAGTAATACACAATTGTACGAAAAGCTCTTAACGCTCCGATAGGCGTAAGCGTCGCGTAAAATCGCAAGGACATAATAAACGAGAAATCAGTGATTTGAAATTACACTGTTATCCGCCTAGATAAACTATAATATTCCAATCCAATTAAAAGTATATAATATATCGACTCTAGTTTTTTTTTATTTTCACCGATACCACAGCTCAGTCCCATATACGACTTTAAAAACTACTCTACCAAATTGTTTTAGGCACTACTCCTAGCCTAACAAGTACGACGAATTTATAAAGAAACATATATACATATAAGAGTCCCGGTTAAAAATAAGGTTTTTTTCAATTTTTATAATCATTATTTTTTTGTATATATAATAATATAATATTTACGAATCCAATACACATATTCAATGCGTGCGCATAGTTTATTATATCAATATATACGTCTCTGCGAGTGTACTTAAAAATTTAGTGTTCTACGTCACTAAGGATCAACCACTGTTCACGCGACTGCTACTCAATAACAGTTCATCACTCTTCCTCTCACACATTCTTTCTCTCTACTTCTCTAGATTAAAGTGTTTCTTCTCTCTGTTTATATTTTTCTCAAATATTTACTTTGTACAAGGGACATTTTGTCAACTTTTCATCGATAAGACATTGTATTTCGGAAGAAGCATGAGTAGCCTATTAGTAAATGTGTCAGGTTCAATTGATTTCGAACAAAGAAATTATACTTAGATGCATTTATACGCACTGCCTTGTATTATCAGCGTCACCCTCCCTAGAGTATCAATCTTTCATATGTCGATGCGTGTTGCGTATATCTCAAGGCTTGAATAAGATGTAAGCTATTTATGTAATATGTAATAGGTAAATATTTCACGCAATTTATTCGTCTCGCATTCTCCCTCTATATTCACTTGCCAAAATGTTACAAATGTTTATTTCTTAAATAACGATGTGTTTACTTTAGTAAAATATCACAACTAGAACCAACGACACGATTACAATATGTTATTATCCGTTTCGGACGCTCTCTAACCCATTGCCCTCCTTTACTTAATAAATTTAATGTCGTGAGTAAATGAGACTATTCTTACGGTTCTTGACCTTCTTTTTCTTTTTTCTTTTTTAATTTGTATATAGTTATCATTGTTTTGTGACTAAGCGCTTATTAGCGGATGAATTCCACGTATTTCCAGAAAGATACTTTCATTTCGCACAGTGTATAAATCGAATATATTAGTTTGTTTTAAGAAATAGCGATAGATTATTACGTAAAAAAAACTAAATATTACTTAGAAGATCCCATCTGCCATTTATAATCAAACGACGCTTGTGACTGACTCAGACTCGTTGAGTGAGCACTATAATATTTTAACTACTTGCGAAAAATATATGATGCTACATTCGGATTCCTGAAAAAAAAAAAACGATAACTATGTGGTTATATTTATATATAAAACTATGATACGTGAGTTTTAGCGAATATGACTAATAGCGTATGCATCACTTGTTTCTTATTAATTCAAAATCATATCTACCCATACGGATGGAGTTATAAAATGACCGCGCGAATTAAGTTTGATAAAAGAAAAATTACACGGCATGCATGCTAGTGCTTAGGTATTGAGGACACTTAATATTTTTTTTGTCGTCTCGTAAATGCGTAAACACTCTGACGAAGTCACATTGATTGTTTAATCCTAAATGTCAAATAATTTATATATTGATCATTAAGAAAACATTTCTTCATTTTTTTGTAAGTTTAAATTAGTTTTAAACTCTTTACTTGACACACTCTCTTTATCATCTAAATGTGTAATAGGATTAATTATCAAACAGGCACATCAACGTGGTTAGATAGTCGTACAATATTAATCAATGGTGTATATTAGACGCCACCACAATTACTTTTTTTATTTGATTTAACAAATCTATTTGTTATTAATACAAAAACTTTGGTGAAAATTACGTTCGATTTTTCAATTTTGTTGTATTCAGATTTATTGCGCTAAATTGTGTTCATAATGGTCTCAATAGTTTCTACTGAAATCGATTCAATAATATATTCAAATTCAGGAAAAGATGAATTTGAAACATAGTATAAAAATATGATAAAAATTTTTTTTATGCAAGTGTTTTGAAGGCAAAATGACTATATTATTACGGAATTAAAAATATTTTCTAATCAACCAGTGAGTGATTCCCTGATAAGTTGCAATCTGTACGTAAAAACTGCTAATATTCAAGACATTATTCTACATCACATAACGATTAAATTGAGTCAAATTGAAATTTTTTGCAACTCCTGATTACTTACGTAACATATTTTTTTAGAATTTCGTAAGTATCGTCATTAACTTATTCGTACAATATATTATTCAATGCTGTGGACAAGTATCACTCCAACCAACATTTTTATGTCGTCAATTCATATTCTTATTCTTACTATTTATTGTATCAAGGTAGAAAAATCACCTCTACTATTGACCTTTAAAAACTAAAGAAAACTTTCCATCAAAAATTAATTATTCAATTAGCCGAATTGTTATATCTCAAAGAGAGTAAAAGAGTTGAACACTGCTTTTATGCTTTGTTTATAAGTATACTTTAGGTGATTTTTGCTTTAATTTTCAAACCCGCATTCCATTTCATTGAGCAATGTTTTTAATCAAAACAAGAAAATTTGTTTTTGATGAAAAATATTGAAGCAAAAGAAATTCTACGTTGAAAGTTAGACCGAATCTCCTTCAAAGTGTATATCGAAACAAGGCATAAGCGACCAGATCCAAGCAAAAATTTATGCATGGAAATAAATAGTAAAGAGTTTGAACGAATTACGAAACATAAGGAAGAACCTGACTTAAAATGACGTAAATTACCTGGAAAATACTCATACGTAGTACTTAACTTAAGCTATACAGTAATTTATATACAAGACTATCGGTTGACAATGAAAAAAGAACATAACTATTCTCATGTCGCACGCAAAAAAAAAAACCAGTAAAACTTATAAGTAATTTTCATATATGTTAGAAACATAATTTAGAAATTTTTAGTTTTATCGTCAATGTGGTTTAAAAGTTATAGTAAGTCGCGAAAGAAGATATGTAATTCTTAACGGCATACATATCTCTAAACATATGTGTATATAATGGTTAAATGTCGTAAAAATTTGAAGAAAAGATGACTGGGTGTACATTTCAACAGAAATATTTCTTAGGCGTTAATTAAAACGATTAATGAGTTATCTTTCTGGTTTTACTATGATATATCTACGTTGTTTTTTTGTTGATAAAATACTCCATAGAGTAAAAATTATGCTGAAATAAAATATTAACTACCAAATAAAATTAAAAACGAATAAAAGCAAGGTAAAAATGAAGCATTAGGTATCTATAGAACAAGTGCAACTCAATGTTTTTTTTTTCGCGATTCATCGTGACCTGCTTGAAAGATAAAACGTATAGGTAAGTCTAAGGAAAAAAAATAATTCAAAATCTTAACACAAATGAAACGACAAGAAAGAACGATGTGACAGTATAGTAACAGTTACAACATTCAGTGCAGCGTAAAGCAAAAAATCAAAGAATCTAATTGGCCCACGAACATGTTACGAAATGAAGGAGCAGTTTCAGCTCTTCATTTTATCTATTTACAACTTCGCACAACAAAGGCCCGATAACAATATAAATAATTACAATTCAATTAGAGAAGTAGAAGTAGTAATAATAGCAGTCGCTAGAGCATGAAGCTATAAGCGCTCTTACACACTTAATATGCATTGATTGAACAGCTGCTTATAGTTACAAGGTATACGGTTTGAAAAAAATTTTTTCAGGATCTTTCCCTCTCTTTTCTTCAATATACAAAGTCTCCAAGTAAAAAAGCGCACTAGTGCGCTAAAATAATGTTCACATGCGTTTGCTACTTAGGTGCCGAACGTCAATTCAAGTTATCATATTTTTTAAAATTGAAGATATTAATGCAAATTAAAAACTGAAAATTTAATGAGCCATAAGAAAACACCTAGAAAACAAATAACTCAAAGACTAATGCAAGCTATAAATACCTTGTCGACGCTTGCAATGCCTACGCGTTTCTGTGCAACCGCTATGCGATTTCATGGCGCACTTTCCCCTTTTATTGCGCACTTATTTCACAGCGTTATAAATAATAATTTTACCCTTTACTGACCAAATATAAAGTAAATCTGCTGAACGGCGCATTTCCAATCCTAATCTAAAATCTGACGGTAAAACGGACGAGAACAATAAAAACATTATACATAGATTTATGTAAGCAAGATACGCGTCTAGCATATCGGTAGAAATGCAAACTTATTTGTTGATCACAAGTTATAAATAAAATCAACGAGAAATTAAAAAAGTTAGCTACTGAAAACTTGATCGTTCAAACGTACTGCTGGAGATGGCGCATTTTGAAAAATTCCGTTGTCTTTAATCTAAGTAGCCAAGTGCTCCGATATGCAGTACGTAATCGTGTGTCTCGAATGCAAAATATCGTAGCGCGCCAGATCCAGTCGTGAGCTCTCTGACGTAGCACTGTATAATCGCGAACGACGTGCTTCACTCAATCTTTGCCTCTTTGTAACCGCCTCGCATGCCGAGGTCTTGTCTTGATACCCATACAGTTCAGTCGCGACTAATTGTCGTCTCTCGCGCAGTTTGGCGTTGCCAAGCAGTATGGCGAATAATGCGGAACAAAGGTTTATTAGAAAAATTTTAGACCATAAGAGACAAATGTCAAGGCCGTGTCGCTGACGGCAGGTGTGGCCAATCGAAACCAAAAGTAATCCATGTTTCGGACAGGCAGTGAGGATACAAGAGTCAAAAGGAGGATCCGTTCGTTCGGCCATGCGAGGACGGACGGATTGTCGATCTAAACAATTTGCACAATTTCATTCACATTCGAAATGCATGTCTATAATAATGTAGTCGAGAGAGTTGCTCGTGTACGTGCGGATCCTCCTCGCTTGACAACCAGATCCAGGCTGCTTGGCGTAGCTGGCCCTCGAGACAATCGACGGCCAGCAGCAATGAATGCCGCGCGCGGAGCTTGGCTCAGTCGCGAGGTTCAGTCGATGCGATGCGAAGCTGGAGAACCAAATCGATGAAGGCAGATAGGGATTAGGCGCCTCCGAAAGGAAACGCTTGCGAGTAGAGCAAGTCCTGCGGGCAGTCGGGCACGGAGAATAAGAGACGAGAAGAAGAAGAAGCAGCAGCAGCAGCAGAAGAACAAACGGGAGACTATTCGGTGAACCAGAGGCCGGACTGATACTGGTGCTTGGCCGGCGAGAGGGGCGCTAGCCCGTAGACCGCAGTGGGCTGCATGTGGGCCGGCAGCGGATGGGCCGCGTGCGAGGCGAGCAGCGGTCGCGCCGAGCTGTGATGCGCCGGCGGCGGCAGCGCCCGACTAGAATCGTATAACGTTAACGGCGACGAGCTGCAAATTGGAAAACAAACGTCGGTTAGCTACTTCTAGCTACGTCAGATCTCCCGCCATCTTATCTCTGTACTTTTATTTCACATTCGCTTGTCTGCCGTGTATCCATGTAAAACACAAAAAATATAAAAGTTCTTGCAGATTGACTGCATGAGCCAACAGCTTGTTTAAAGATTCCATTTTTTTTTAATTCAGCCATTATTATCAAAAATGATTATCATTAAAAATCAGTATTAACTAATGTATATGTAGACCACTTTCATCGATACTTAATCATTTAGTAGTGCTTTAAGTAAAACCAACAGAATTTTTTACGTCCAAAGCCAGTAATTAAATATATACTGGTCGACATGCTATATTGGTTATTTAATACAATAACGTAATACTATAGGAATGGTTTTTTTTTTTCAAAGCTACTGAAAAATGCTATCGAGTTCTAGTACAACTACAAAACACTCTACATCTAGAATACTGATTGGCAAAACTCAAATGACAGATGAAAAGTCTAGAAAAACGATGTCTCCGGAGAAATGTATCACAGAAAAAAATAAACAGCGACGGTAAACTGCTGATAAACTCGGCAACTGGTTTGCAGTAGCTGTGAATAAAAAAAGTAGTAGAAAGAGAGGTGGGAAGAAAGTGAAAGAGGGGGGGGGGGGGGATGAGTTTTTGTAGACAAATAGAGGGATCTTAGTGTAGAGCGGAATAATAGATGTAATAAATAAAATTGGTACACACGTGCATGCATCAACTAGGTGTCTAGGTACCCACCCGGGTGTGAATCCCTGGTAGGTTGGCAGTTGCTGCTGCTGGGGCGGCTGCGTAGGCGGGGCGGCGGTGACGTAGACGGGCGGTGGTACCGCGTGGGCCCGCGGACGCACCGCGTGCGCGTACTCCTGGTAGAGCGGCTGTCCGAGGTGCTGGCCCTGGGCGGCCGCGGCTGCAGCAGCTGCAGCCGCGGCGGCGGCGGCGGCTGCCGCGCTGGCGATGATCGGCCCGGCGGGGCTGCGCCCGCCGCTGCCCGCACCCACCTGGCTCTGGGCCGAGCTCGTCGGGCTCAGGTGGTGAGCGTGGTGAGACCCGTGCACCGCGCCGCTCGCCCCCACCACGCCGCTTTGCCTGTAATCATCACCGCGGCGACCCGCCGTTTCTAACTACAAACCTCTCAACTCGCCTCGACTCAACTCGCAGTCATACGCACACGACTGCGTGCCAATCGACCAATCGAACTACTACGTCTACTAGTGCTACGTACGCAGCTAGAGCACACTCCAAACTGTCGACTAACAAGCTTCACGCAAAGAGACTCTACCTGTACTGGTGCACCGGATTCGCCACCGCCCACTTCTGGTGCTCTCTCGAGTGAGCCGCCGGCGGCTGCACCGCGTACTCGTGCTTGTACTCGGCTCGCTTGCTGGGCCACGAGATCCGCTTGTCGGCTGTCCCGGTCGTGTAGACAATCTGCTGCTCGAGCAAGTGCGGCTGCGCGCTGCTCGTCGACACGTACTGCAACCGAAACAGCACATTTACCTCACGCACTCCCTCCGCAATTCAGGAGACAAGTTTATTTTCGTTGCTTGACAACGCACCTGATACATGGGTGTCTCTTTGCAAGCCGCTGAGTGACACGGGTGGGGCGCCAAGTATTCCAGACCAGGCTCCGCTTTGGTCTGCACGTTAACCATGTTGCACTCCGACTGCGCTTTGGCCAGCAGACGTTTCTTTTGCGATTGAGAAGAGTAGCCCGAACTAGAAAAATAATTGTTTCGCAATAAAACGACAATACTCAAACAGAAATTCAGTAAAAGTAGGGAATTGGAGACAATTAGTAGATAAGAAAGGGGACGCACCTGATGTGGTGCTGTGGCTGCGGTTCGTGCTTGATGTGCTGCGTTGTCTGCTGATGCGCCGGATGATGTTGGGATGCTTGTTGGTAAACGTGAGCTAGGTGAGACCTATTGTTGGGACTAATTTCGCCGTCACTATCGTTCACTGTGATGACATTCTTGCGCTGAGACCTCTGTGATGAGCTGTGCGATGATGAATTAACGACCGCATGGTTGTTGCTCTGCGAGTGATTCTGTTGGCTATTATGCACTACCCGAGTTGTCGATTGTGCGCTGTAACCAAACAATCAATTTAAGGATATTGCACAGTCACATATACCAAATTTTTCATTTTTTTTTGTCAAAACTGTCAAGACGTATTATAATAATGATAAAAATTTAAGCATGTTTTATCTTTGAAAATATCAACTAAGTAGTGCATCTTCAAATCCTTTCCCGCGATCGTACCGCTTCACTGACAAATTTTCAACGCAACTTGAGATACACTCAATCATTCGAGTAATAATAACAGCTAGCTTTTAGAAAAATCCAATATACCCTGAACTGAAAGTATATTTTGGCTTTTTCCTGAGCTAAGTGACAAATTACCTAGCTACCTATATCAGATTCGACAATGATAACCTCCGCGGCTTCAACAGCATTCAAGCGTAATTCTGACGCTATTTCTTCCACACAGATACTTGCTCAACATATTGACTGGCACTGAAGATGTGCTTTCTTTTTAAGTTGAAAATGACAATTTATAATCATAATTAAGAGTTTTATAAAAAAGAAAACCAACCATTTTCCCGGGGTTTCGTCCTCGCTGTCACTGATGGTGATGACCGAGACCGCTGGCGAAGGAGTATCGTGAATGGTAATGGTCTGCTGGCGGACATAAGAGACTTGCTGGTGTTCGGCAAGTTGCTGCTGCGCCTGTGCTTGCTGCTGCTGCTGCTGTTGCGGCTGCTGTGGCTGATGCTTGTTGGACGAGGAAGAAGTGGACAAAGAGTGATGGTGGGATAGCGTTGAAGAGGAGGACTGCAAGATAGGCTGGGTCTGCCAGATTCCCGAGCAAGCCTGCACCGGCAACGGGGATATCTGTTGCTGCCTGCGCGTATTGCTCGGAGGCGTGCTCTCCTTCACCCGTTTCTTCACCGGGCTCAATTGCTGCTGCTCCTTCTTGTGCTCGTGGCTGCGATGCTGCGACTGTTGGGGCACGCCCAGATGGTGCTGGTGGTGCTTGCTCACACTGCGCTTGCCCCAATTCTGCGGGGGCGCGTGCTCGACCAGCGCACCCGGATTGTACACTTCGGTCACGGGGAACACCGGCCTCTGCTTCTTACGCAAAAAATAATCGAGATTAGACTGTTTCGCCACGCCAAGATGAGTACCAAGCGCCAATATCAGATCGCAAGACTTTACCTGTAAAATAGCCGAGCTTTCGACAATGAGTGGCCTGCCCCAGTCTCCGGCGTCGCCGAGGAGGGGCTGCTGTATTGTCGCGTGCTGTGGAGGCAACTGCTGCCAAGATGGAACGATAGCTGCCATTTGTCTACTTCCACCGGGCCACGACGTTTGCACCGCGTTCTATAATGCAGGCAAAAGAACGAAAATCAAACAATTGCAATTGGTAGTTAGTTTTTCGGGCGCGTGAGCCGAAGCGAACTTACGGTCAGTAACATTTGGCGGCCAGTTTCAACCATGGACACGGGCACGGCGTATTGCTGTTGTGCAGCAGCCGCCGCAGCTGCAACTGCCTGTTGCGAGATGATAGACGGCTGAATCTGAAGTGGCGCCTGCTGAGCCTGAGGGGGCTGTCGAATAACCCAATTGAATATTAAATTTCCAGTACGACAATTATGAAGATTTGACTGTCGAGAACAAGAGTTTAGAGCTCACCTGCGTTACGACGACGTGCTTGGCAGGACTTGGCATGGTTTGGTAGCCAGGAGGTGGACAAAGAATGCCCGGTACCAACTGGTGAGGGAAATCGTGTACCCCACTTCTACCGCCGTTAGAGCCCCCGGAAGAACCACTGTACTGGCCAGCTCTTCGACTGCTATTGCTGTATATTTGGTACTGAAAGGAAGTAGAACATAGAAATGAGATTTTTGTGAGGGCCCGATTGGAGCTTCAGGTGTTCGGTCGAGTTGACATTTTTCTTACCAAGTTATCGTATCCCGACTGAGCTGTACGATGTTCTCGCACCAGTCTCTGAACCTGGTTGTTAAAGGTGAGCGTAACTGCGCTTCCATTGGTCGTTGGTACAAAGTTGGCAACCAGTGATGTCGGCGGTGGCGGCTGCGGAGCCGGAGGTGCCTGATGATGGGCCGGGCTAGTAGTGAATTCACCGGCTCGTCGGCAGACTTCCATCATCTGTACGGAAGCCTTGACATTGTTGCAGTGCGCATAGTCCACCAGGTGTGCCAATGTGACGAAGGCGTGGTTCAGAGCTTCTCCCGGTGTTATTCGACGCTCCTGCATTGCGCGAAAGCCAAAAAATTATATTCATAACGGTATTACCGGGTAATTTGTCGATATACGTGGCAATTTGAACGAGAAAAATTGTCGATTAGAATAGATATTACTACCTGGTCCATTGTGAGCATCCTCTTCAACAGGTCTATAAATTCTCTTCTGTCCGCCTTCTCGGCCAAAAGCTGACCGCCTTCCAAGTCCGTGGGAACGTTGACTTGGCCAATGTCGTCGAGACAATTGAAAATATATTTTCTCGCCTCTTTGGATTTGATGCTCGTCTCTGCCTCATGCTCCTCGGGCGTTTTGAGCCGCCAGAAAGGGTATGTACCTGGTGGGAATAAGCATGAGAGTTAGAGCGACTGTATAGCCAAAGAAAGGTAGACGAATGGAGAGATGCGAGCTCAACGTACTGTCGATATCCCTGTAGAAAAATTTGGTGGTTTTGCTGGCGTTGTTGAGCATGTGCTCGGTGGGCAGTCCTTGAGTCTGGCTGATGTATCGAATTTGATCGTACTCGGAGCTGCCGGGATAGAGGGGCCAACCGAGGAAGAGTTCAGCAACGACGCAGCCGAGCGACCACATGTCGATGGCCTCGCAGAACGGCAAACCGAGAATGATCTCGGGCGCACGATAGTAACGCGACTGCAGGTACGTGTTGCACACGGCTTTGGAGACGTGCGAGGCCGAGCCAAAGTCTATCACTTTCACTCGGTACGGCTGGCGCACCGGATCCACCAACATTATGTTCTCCGGCTTCAGATCCGCGTGTATCAAGCCCAGTTGCTGAAATTTCAAGCACAATATCGATCAAATATCCGGCTGCCGGCCAGACAACAACCGCGACGATCGCACAAGTACTCACTTTGAGCTTAAGCAATGCTGTAAGGACTTGCTGCAGAATGGGCCTGATGTACTTGAGAGGTAGTGGCGAGAATTTATTCTGTTTGAGAAAATCGTAAAGATTTTGCTCAAGCATCTCAAATACTAAACAAGTGTGCGATTTATGCTGGAAGCACTCGTAGGCACGGACGAAATTGAACTCATCCGCATTTTCCTGACTTAAGCGAGACAGGATGGAGACCTGCAAGCAGCACGGGTCGCCGTTAAAGTGCGTTCATCGTCTACTTTGAAGATGGGATTATATACCCCTCGCTTCAATCAATTATTTCTTACCTCAATTTGCCCTTGCCGAGCGTAAGAAGGGTGATTTTTCAGAATTTTGATGGCCACTATTTCGTTGGTTCCCTTCTTCCAACACTTCACCACCTGTAGCAATATATTAAATTAATCAGATGAACACAGCCAGAGCAATAGGGAGAAGGAATGGAAACTCGAGATAATGTACATTCTCGGGTGACTACTTAGTATATTTCTTAACGGATACGCAAGAGTAGCGATTAATATAGTTAAAAGGCTCTTTCGTATCAGTTGGGAAATGTGTTTATTTTTGCAAACGCGTTTTTGAACATTCTTGTTTCAAAACGCTCTTTCCAATTCTGCCGGCTGAAGCAAGCATTAAAATCAGCCAGCAGGTGTTTTGGGAAAGGGAAATTTGTAGAGGCTGACAGGATAGTTAAAATTACCTGTCCAAATGTGCCTCGACCAAGGAACTCGAGGACCTCGTACTGGTTGGTCATGGAGTAGAGGACCTCGTGCTGCACAAGTTGATAATCGCCGTCGCCCTGCGGATTGGAGTTGCCGTTGTTACTGACTTGCTTGGTGTGCGACGTCATGGCTGTGCTCTTGTGCGACTGCTGGGTTTGGGTCTGCGTCTGTTGTTGTTGCTGCTGCTGCTGCTGTTGGCTAGTCAGCTGTTGCTGTTGCTGCTGTTGGCCGTGATGTTGAGAGACTAAGCTCGTTGTCGTTGTGCCTCCTGCTACGGCAGCCCCGTTCACCGCCAGCCCTTCACCATTACCTTCCCTCGACCAGGTTTTTCTCTGCAATAGTATCATATCGATCAACGCACGTTCGTACAACTTATTCAGTATTTCAGTATTTCAGATCACGCGTAGCCATACTGGCTATGTAAATTCTCATCAAAGCGAAACATTCCCAGAGAGAAATGAGCATTGTATACTGTGAAAAAACTCGAGTATGCTTCTGAAAAATTAGAGACATCGGGTAATTATTACAAGTCAGACGACTGGACATGGTCCAGCGGTCGAATGGTAAATCGCGAGTCATGCGACAATAGACGAGAGGCGGTCGGTTACGACACGCATAGAAGAGAGATAAAGAGCATACGACGATCAGCAGCGAGGCGCGACTAAAAATATCGCTGGCGCGAAATTTAATCCGGCCCAGCGGCGGCACGACGAGCAGCAGCACCAGCAAGCATACATAGCAAACAACAAACGCGTATGCAATATGGAAAATAGGCTGCTCGCGTGGCGTCCTCGGGGCGATAGTATAGCGCTGCAGGATAACGAGCCCGCCCACAGATAAGTGCCCCTATGGAGCCTTGAATGTCGGCCTGTTATCAATCTCGAGAGCGAGAGTCTCGCACTGGCTGTCAATGGGCTGATTATTCGACAGAAGTAAGAGGAAAAAAGGAAAGAAAAAAAGTGGGAGTACCTTTTGGCCGCAGCGCTGATAGGTGTCTAGAAGCTTGATAGTGGAGGCACGGACGAGTGTCTGCTGGTTGGGGCTCTGCTTCTGGAGGCCATTATTGTTGTGGTGTATCTGCGTGAAGGCGGTATTGTTGCCGCTGAGCGAGTAACGTTGCTGCTGCTGCTGCTGCTGCTGCTGCTGCTGTTGCGACAACAGTCCACTGGCCTCCAACTGATAATCGGTACTCGACTGGACCAGTGCGTGCTGGATCACCGGCTGACCCACGCTGTCGTACTCCAACTTGCGCTTTTTGCTTTGGTGCTGGTGATGCTGCTGCTGCTGTTGTTGCTGCTGCTGCAATTGCTGCTGCTGTTGCTGCTGCTGTTGCTGCTGATGGTGATGGTGGTGGTGATGCTGCTGGTGGTGATGTTGATGTTGATGGTGATGATGGTGATGATGGTGGTGGGCGGTGTTGCTGGCGCTGCCGCTACTACTGCTGCTGCTGCTGTTGACGCTGCTCGTCTGCTGTGTTTGGATGAACATGTCACACATTCCCTGCAACGAGCAAACGGCGGTCAATGAGAAAATCGCTTCGAGTCGAGTCGAGTCGACGGAGAGGAGAAACGGGCGCATTTTTAAAGGGGGCAATCGCAGGTATAGTCGCGGCAGCTGCTGCAGATCCTTCCCACGGCGAGTCTGCACATCAGCGACCTACTTCTGCGAGCAGCCAGAGGCTGCAGGCGGCCTCGTCGCCGTCGTCTTGTCGCTTTTTTTGTTGCGCGCGCGTTTAGGCACGCCCGCACCCGCAATTTTAGTGATCAATCGCAAACGACTAGTGTATATATCGCAAAGCTACGGAGCACCGACTTTTCGGAATTTTTGGTCGGGCATCAATGGAAAATTTTTGATCGGAACGATGGATCGATAATGTAAATCTTTTGTCGAACAAACTAGCGGGAGCAGATGATTAACGATCGACGAGTAGCTGGACTACTCTGGAGAGCAAAATCGAACATAAAGCCAAATCGCTCATGGCGAGAGTGAGTCACTAAGCAGATTGGGACATTAATCGATCGTAGCAAGTTGAAATTGGCCGAATAAGCGTGTTGCAAGAGGCGGCGGCGGCGAGAGGCTTGTTTCTTCGATCAGACAATAGCAAGCAGCAGCAGCAGCAGCAGCAGCAGCAGCAGCAGCAGCGTGTCGATGACATTCATATTATTTGCCGGGCGAAAGAATATATAGACGGGCCGAAAAATGACAGCCACGCATGAGAGACGAGACTGGGCAAAGCGAGACGAGAAATTTTCGGAAACTCGCGAGGCGACGGCGGCGGCGGCGGCGACGACGACGAGCTGAGCTCGGGCATCGGATTACTTTACTCTGCACTACTCTGCAGTGCCGCTGCCGCTACGAGTAAAATAACGACAGAGGAAGAGAGAGGACAGAGTCTACGGCTTTATTCTGCTCTCTCTCTCTCTCTCAAATCTGCTCAAATACTGCAGCAACTCTCTATAGATATATAACATCCGAGCATTCAGCTTATAACCATTGGGCGACCTGCATGCACTGCTACTGCTACTGGCAGCCTCCTCGTCGTCGCTTTCAATCTCCCGACGCATACACGTTATACGTATACGTACAGCCACTCTCGTGCAGAGCATTTCACGCACACACATACTCACGCACAACCCCTCGCTTTCTATCCAAATGCCAAATCCATCCCGGATTCCCACCTATGCGCTCATATTCTACATCGACATTCGAAGTCCGACCCCCGCTCAATCTTGTAGTCCCAATCTCACAGTCTCTCTCTCTCTCTCTCTCTCTCTCTCTCTCTCTCTCTCTCTCTCTCTCTCTTTATTCGACTACTTATACTGCCATTCTCAAACCAATCCACCCAATAAATTTTCTTTCAGCTCTGTAAGTTTATTATCCGTTAACCTCTGCTTCCAATTTAATTGATCGAGGAAAGCATTTTTTGCTTCTTACTCTCTACTTATTCTGCGAAATAAACGTCTCGCAGCTGCAGGCAAGAAGCAGTCTTTCAAAAAAAAAAAAAAGTAACGTAAACATTAATAAATACGCGGATTACTACGAAAAGAAAATTCAAAGGACAGTTCATCGTCAAACAAGTTGTAATTTTCAAGCGATACGTCTTCTTGTGTGACAGCAGCAGCAGCAGCAGCAGCAGCACGCGAGTTTTATCAAAATCTATATTGCCAATAAATTTCGAGGTGGCAAATCGAGGATTAAATCCAAGAAGAAGAAAACAGAATATTTTCAGCGTAATGGCTGCTGACGTTACGCAGTATTTTTTAAAATAATCATTGAATCTACTCGATAGCATAGCTAATCCACTGCTGTTTGAACTGTCAGTTGCACGCATCGCCCCAAACACAAGAAGTCAGCAGCAGCAGCAGCAACGCACGGGGTAAATGCATTTTGTTTTTGCTCATCGGACCATTGTTCTATATGTATTCATAATGCGACGGTGAGCCGTTCACGCGAAATTCGCGTTGCTGCGCGTTTCCCAGTGAAATAGGCCCAACTATACAATACGTCGGTCGTCAGAGAGCGAAGACGTCTTATAAAAAAAAACAAAGTGTAGCACACTCAAAGGATCTTACTTGAACGAACTTAGTAGAGCATGGCTACGCGAGACAATCGAGACAATCGGCTATTAACAGCGCTGCTCCGAATGAGAGAAGCCGAATGCGGGCTCCATCGAAACGAACAAAAACCGTAAAAACAACAACAACAACAAAGAACTGTGAGATTAGTGAAGCCGCGGTTTACCCGTAGTCCATCGCACGACATTTTTAGAGCACGATCGAAGTCGAGCAAACAATTATTATCTCTCGATCTCCACGATTTTCCACCGATATATCATTTCGTCCGCGGCTATAGATGTACATATATCGTAGCCGCACATGTGGCGAGAGAGAAGCCACCTAATCACCGTGGCGCTATTTTCAGCCTGTTTGCGGGCGCGCGTGCAATGTACAATACAATTCATCAACACAAAAGAGAGAGAGAGGAAAAAATAAAGTAAGCGATAAACAAAGAACCGACAGATTAGTTAGCGAGAGAGTTGGCGCAGGCTGCACGAGTGACGTGGACGCTCGTTTTTTCTTCCAATTCCGATGTCTGATTTCATGTATATTCCCAAAAAAGAATGTAAAGATGAAAATAATGGTATCATTAGTAATTT
>JAWWMK010000021.1:2568658-2584195 GCA_035047105.1 Galeopsomyia nigrocyanea | reverse complement strand
TTCCTAACGGAGATACCTACCCAACACATAGGACCGTAAGAGTGATATATACTGGCTTGCTAGTATACTTCAAACACTCATGAGCACCATCAGAGCAGTGCCAGCCTCCAGCCACTCCAAGCCGAGGATCTTTCAGTTCAAGGATCTTGGCACCTGCTCTCACGTCTACATGAGGATCGACTCCATCCGCAAGCCGCTGCAGCAGCCCTACTCGGGGACACATGAGGTCCGTCGCCGAGTAAACAGCAAGGTCTACGTGATCTTGGTGAACGGCACGGAGAGATCCATCTCCACCGACGCCCTCAAGCCGGCCTACTTCGACCCTCGAGACGACGAGCCTTCTACGCAGCCGCCCGCTGCCCCCTCTCCTGCACCTGAGCTTCAGTTCGACAGCAGCCCCTCAGCAGCACCGCCGGCCCCGGCAGCAGCAGCGCCGGCTCCTCCACTGCAGCCGGCCCCTTCAGCAACTGCGCCTGCTCCTCCACCACAGCCGGCCCCATCGCCACCACCGGCCCTGGCGGCACCACCGCCGGCCACTGCTATCCCGGGAGCTCGGCCGCCCTGTGAGGACTCCCAACAGCCTGCGCTGCAGGCTCCGCCATCCAACTCATCGCCACAACAGAGCCAGAGTCCACAACTTCCAGCCCCGTCCGAGCCGCAGGCTCCCCTTCCGTCCAAAAATGTGCCTTTGATACTCCGTAAGAAGGTATCGTTCCCTTCGTGCCCTGCGAAGGTCTCTAAGGGGGGAGTACCTGTGGGGACAGAACCGACGCACTCTGGCTCCGCAGCGCGGCAGCATCGTCGGAAGCAGGCACTGACGCCGCGCAGCTTCCTCTCCCAAGTCAGTCACCAGCAAGCTGACAGAGGCGCTCACACAGCTCTCCCTTGCTAGTCAGTATTGCGCACGCTGTAACCTAGCCTAATTATTATAGTTAATAAACAGAGTTACCATTTATCACATACCCGCTGTCTCTCATTCATTTATCCCTCGAACAGGTCTCCAAACATACGCCTAACTCGGTGACTTACCGTAAGAGGCCATGTTAAATTTGCTTGCATGGCATAAAAAAGAATTATTAATATTTTACGTAAAAACCACCCTCAGCTAACGAAAATTTGTGTAAATCATTTTTTTATTACATTGCAACATTCTGCCAAGTTTGGTATTTTTCTGTCCATCAATTCTTTTGGGTGAGGAACTCCCTTAATATTACAATGTACTAGTTGAAATAGGATTTGAACGAATAATTTTATCCATGATTTTACAATTAGTTTTTATTAAAGGCAAATGTATAAAATATCACACACTTTTAAATCATATCAATCTAGTAAAGCTTTTTTGACGCATTATAAATAATTGCAAAAAAAAAATAATATCTAAAACGCTGTATAATATCAGGGTGGTATTTATTTTTCAAGTTGCTTATAGTCTAGCTCCCAACCCGTAGATCGGTTTGTTATCACAAAAAACTGAAAACTAATGTTATACATGGGCCGTTAAAAAGTTAATTAAACCGTTTCACTTCAGGAAAAAAAAACAGTTTATTTTAGTGGTTTTTCGCTACTGGTATTTTCAGATAGGTCTTCTTATAAAAACAACAGCGCCATCAGGGTTCGAAAACGTATACTACTTTTTCTGAAATAATTTTTGGTACATTAAAAAATTAAGCAAATGAAATCATAAGCTGGTTGACCCATCCGTCTTTGTAAGTCAAGGACAACTCAACAATTACTTTCACAACTTGTTAAACATTATTCCAATGTATTATTTTGCACTAAATACGATTAGTTTTTTGGTGCGGCCAAATTTTTAGCGATTACAAACCGAACTAAGGATTGGCAGCAAGACAAGCAACTTGAGAAATAAGAACCACTCTACTGTATATAATACAAATGGCACGTTTATCTTTGGTTATTGACAAGTAAATTATTGTTCGACATACATTGTAAGAGAAATTGGTAATTCAAATTCTAATCACACTTTTTATTTCTTAATGAATTCATTTCAAAAACGAAAACTACTATATCTAAACGTTTTCAACTTTATCACACCAGAATTAAAGCTTCTTTCTTGTAACCAGCAATCAAAGCTGCGTTTTATTTATTTTTATTGTAACGCGAAAACTTTAAACTTTGGTTTTATTATTATGAATAATTATTATCTATTTTCAAAAACATTAATGAATAATAGTTCTTTTGAAACTACTTAAACCTAAAACTAATTTGTAAAAAATATGACTAGAATTAAAAGGGTAAATTTTAAAGCTCAATCAAGTTTGAATACCACAACGTTTACGTTGAACGCTAGTCATTTTCAGTCTCCTCGGTATTGGTGTAGTCTTTAAGTACGTCCCGTTGCCTGAGTGTATCCTCGCTCGCTTGCTCCCAAATTGCTTTCATTTCAGGTTGAGGATACCGTTTTATAAATTCAGCAGATTGTTTCGACCATTCCTCAAGAAAAGTATCGCCTTCTATTTCACAAATATTGTTAAGAATACAACAAGCAGCAATCAGTTGAGGCGCTACTTTATAGCTAAGATCCATCATACGACTCAAGATTAAAAATCGTGATCGCAATCTTGTTATCACAGTTTCAACGTAGTTTCTTATCTCTTCTAGCCGTTTATTAAACGCAGCTTCTCCAGGAGACGATACCATAGTATAGTTATTTAATAACCAAGAATATAAAGGCCCTTCTGTGGGACCAACAATTTTATAAGATACATTAATGCCATCAATATACTTTTCTTCCTAAAAAAATTAAAAATATTTAAATATTTTTCAAACTATTGAAAACTTTGTCAACATAACTTACCGTCGGCATAACTTGTTGTGAATATTTGTATAAATTTGATTCAGCTAAAATTAAACGGAGCTCGGCAGCCCCAGCATGTCGAACGCTAACATCCCTGAAACTGAAAAGCACTTCTCAGTGTTTGTTGCTATGCTTACAAAATAAATTAAAATTATGCAAGGACATTTTAAACAATCCTTTAATTTCGGAACTATAAAATTGGATGATGTGTTTTTACGAAGTCGATTTTTGGTTCTTGTAGTATAAAAGAGAAAAACTGATTATAATAAAAATTTTTAAAAATAATTTATAGATAAATCACATTGACTCACCGAAAGTTGGAATCTACTACAACTTGCATGACAAAAGATGGATACAACTTGGAGTTTAAAAATTGATAATTTAAATTAATTGGCGATGATATGGGAATATGTACTATAGCCATTGCTCCGATAATTTGAGGTATTTTATATACTTGTTCGAAATCACTGGCGATTATTTGAGCTTCTGCGTCTTTTGGCATAGTTATGACTTTGTGCAAGAGATATCTGTTTACTGCAACGATGCATTTGTATACAATTTTATGGATTGTTGTTTTGTGAATTTTGAATTTCTTAGAAATTGCGGTATAATCGGCTGATGTTGTAAGTTTGAAAAGAAAAATAGCTACTTGCTTTTCGACAGTAATACCTGAAATCGATGTATACATTGTAAATAAAAATAATATTGTAGCCATTATAACAGATTATAATAAAAATTATTATATATACTAAACTACTACTTGTAACAAGCACCTTTGTGTAAAGAATCTTGATCTGATCGGGCACCAACCTTTGGTGATATATGAGGTTTTAATGTTTTTATAAGAAACATGTACGTTCTGCGAGAACATTTAAATAGCTGTAAACATTTTTCTGTTGAATAATCTGCTTTTACAAACTCATACCACCAGTTAGGCTCATTATCAGATGCTGCGTCAGATGGTTTGTCAAGCGTTTTATCAGACATTTTGAAGACTACACTTGATAAAAATATTTCAATGAGCATATCAAATCTATTCTGTTTACATAATTGCCATGTTCATTTGAGTATCTGCATTATTGACTAGTTCCATCCTTAAAATATAAAAATATATGGACAATTAAAAAAGTGTATTTGATGATATATTTAATAGTTAGGCTGCCTAATAGTTATAGATAGGCTGAGTGTCCCAATTACCAGCATTTTAAGCTGTATTCAATTTGTAAATCTACAATGAGACATAAAAATAATATCAAATTTTTCAATATGCACTACAGTACAATTTAAAAAAATTACACAACTGAAAGAAAGGAAAAACCGTCCCTTAATTATTCGCGTTTTCCGGTAATTGGTCTTAAGAAAAAGTCGAATGTATATACAACTATTCGGCCACTTTTATAGTCTTATCAAATAAATATATTTCATATTTTTATGTGACGAAACAAGTTTTAATCCATAAAATAGGTTCCATAGATTAATGTCAAACTAATTATTTTGCTTATACATTGCCCAAACTTATTAAATTAAATTAAATTAAAGGGGCCGGGTGGAAGGTCGGGACCGATAATAGGGACACTCACCGTAAGCGTTAAATTAAAAAATCTACACTATGCCCATTTAATATACAATCTATTCTAGGAAATGTTTGTTTAACAGTACAGTTAAAAGCATTCATGCTTGATATACTATGATTTATAAGTTCAACTTGACAGTAATAATTAAAAAAGTCTCATACTTTAGGTTATGGTACGTTATAATATTACTCTCACTTTGTATAAAAAGTTGACCATTCTATTATAAGGTACAGAATATAAATTTAGTCATCTAGAAATCAATAGTTTCAATGAGATTTATTTGATCTTTATGTTTCAAACAGTATATAAAAATCTATTTAGCTCATGTAAACAATAACAATACATACCTCAATATTGTTGTGCAGCCGTGATCGAGTAGTGCCCACCACTAACAGTTAGTGTGTAGCAACAGCAGTGGATAAAAAGGTGCACTGCACAGGCGCCAATAAATACATAGAACTCTGAACTCTCCCTCAAGTCGAGGGCCGGGGCTGGTTTGTCTACATGCAGGTATTGATTGTTCGTATTTTTAGAATTGCGTGAATACTAATCGGTAAATGAAATCGAATCAAAATAATTATGCATTTATGGATAGCAAATGTTAGGCACTCTTCAATTTCGACTTTATAATTACTTTTCCAGATTGAAAAGGTTTAATTTTTTCGATTTATTGTTTATTTTTCCTAGGTATTTAGTGCTTTTTTCAGAAAGCGTATATATTGCATTAATTTGGAATAGTTCGGAAAATAAATTAAAGCAGCAGTTACGTTGCGCAATTAAGAATATCGTGGCCCAAGCCGACTAATTGTTCAAATCATTCCCTCGTTGCGTAGTGTATTAAAAATTTTGAAATGAGATTCAAAATCTATCAAAAGTCGCTCTACATAAGATGCAGGTAAATAATAAACTGTTTATAAGAAAAAAGTAATATTTATTATTAGCATTTGAATATTTGTTAGATGCTTTTTTTAATACATACTATATCACTATGCATACGATAACAACCATCAAATAAAAGTAACAATTTACAGTAAAATGTACAAATTCCCAAAATAATTTACACAGCTTTCAACTATACACGCCACCTTTTGTGACTAATTATGCCTTACTTTTGCAATTCGTCTCCAGCACATACCAATTTAATTTTACATTTACATATATATTGCACCAAATATCGTTGTTACATTTTTGAACTTTTTTATAAATACATTAATTTACACACTTTTCAAGGGAATAGACGTGCAACAGAAAAAGGTTTTTTACATTTCTTTTTACAGTAATTTTCCAATAAGCAAAGACAATTGACAGAGACGATTGCTCTTGAGACTCAATCTTCATAAATCGTTTCATGAAGATTCCATGTTAAACAAATTTTCAAAACTTTTTGTAAAACTTTAATTGCCAGATTTACAATTTTTTGTATTGTAACCACTGTCAATAATCATCTTTGATTCACAAAAGTAATTGATGTGGCTAACATATATTGTAATTTCAATTCAATGGTTTTACAGTTTTTGAGATCAAACGCATTGTTACAGTCAGTAAGAAAAAGAATGTTTTCTAACGGTATTGGAAATAATAAATAATATTGAAAATGGTAAATTACATTTTTCGGAATAAACCATACAAATAGGCTTATAAACCGGCCATCTTACCACTTTTTTAATTGTGCTATTTCATTATATTAACTACAATGATTTCAACTGGTATGTTTCTGGCTTCTGTAACAAACTTTTTCACGCTGTACACGCATACAAAAATAAAAATGTTCAAGTGGTTTTGATACTCTTTTATGAATCGCTATATCTTAATAAATAATTTCAAGATCCAGTCGAAAATGATTTTTTTAAATGTAAGTTCTAACAGCTTAAAGAGCTGTTCATCCGAATTTTTTTATTTTTTTTTCATTTTTTTGTTTTTTATTTTGTTTTTCTATTGGTTGTTTTTAAACAAAATAAGTTTCAATGATACGAATCCTTATTCGGACAAATTTGTATATAAACATAATCACTTTCTTATTTTCTTTTACGTCATTTCACAACACGCATATTACTCATATCAAACAAATAACGCATTTGACAATTTTGATATCAAGGTAGATCTTCGATTATTACATTAAAATTCAAAATTCTTATCAATTATAATAAATGATTTCCAAAACTAACTTTATGAAAATTAATACCGATTTTAGCATAGATTACTCCGTGGCTTTATCCAAAGTTTCAGTCAAGCATGTAGTCCAATAACGTGAACTAAAATGTGAAAGCTTGCAAAACCTTACTGATATTTTCATTGTATATAATTTTCGATGCCGTTCGACTCTATCTGAAAATTTAAATCAAAATATTTTTGGCGCATTCGAAAAAGAGAACAATTTTCAATTTGAACAATCAAACTTGTACACTATGGCTTTTTGGATATTTTATAAATTACAATTTAAACAATTATATTACAGTGAAGCACACTTGAATCATTTCTAAATTTGCTAGCGAATAGTAAATGAGCTTAATGAATAATCGAAGAGATTGACAAGAATAGCGCAACAGATATTATAACAATCAAATACACGCAATATCAACATTTTAATTTCTTAGACTTGAAACGAAATTTTTTTTAAATTAATATATTTAATATGCACAATCAACATAATAATTATTCGATTTCGAAAGCATCACATTTCACTGCGCAAAATGTTTCAATCTCCCCGACAATATTATCTACATATGAATTTACAAGATTCTTTTAAATGTTTATACAAATTTCAAGTCAAATATACATTAATATATAAAATATCATACAAATGTTATTACCCATGTCAAAGTTGGACACAATTTTTATATGGCATGGATCTAACAAATAGCACATATAAATATATATTAAAATGTGCATTTTACAATGAAGAATATAATTTTTTGTCATGTATTGCCAATAAGGCTTACTCAATAAACTGTAGCACACTGTACAGTTGTTCAACGAAGCTCGCAGACGATTTCGACACATTTGCTTACAAAATGGAAAATAAACTATTATTAATTTACTATACAATCACTTAAATAAATACAAGACTATCACATCTATATACATTTTGCCTCTTGTACCGTTTGATTTTCGTTGGCAATAACAATATTTACGAGCCATTCACACGTTCGTCAAAGCAGCACTAAGGTCATTTCAGTTGATCATTAGCAATAAAAAAAAAGAGATTTTTTTATCATTGTAGACGCGGCTACATTTATACATAAATAAGGCAAGCATTCAGATTATAACTGCAGACTTTTTCACGAATATTACAACTGAATGCTTTGTTTTCTCAATAGAGATACACGACGTCGCTCGTTAAATTTATTATCAAAGTCTAAACGAATTATGCAATTGTTTCAATTATCTACAGACCGCTTTATCATTTCGATCGACAATTCTATGAAGACTAATGTAATAAGAAATTTTATTGATTTTACATTCCACACGAGGATGAACGAGAAGTTGGGATAAATTGAAATGTAAATAGCGTAATAAATAAATATTGATTTTGGCTGCCAGTTTGTCGTTACAAAACGTTGAAATTTGTAAATAGATTGGCACAGTAACACACGGAATAAACGCGTCGGTAAATGAACGAATGATGAGTGTCGGTAATCAAAGTATGAGCAATCACAAGAGCATCTCACGAGCCTCCCATATCCGTGGAAAACGATGGAAGAGGGTCTCTGCTCGAGATTGGATGCGTGCAGCAAGCATTAGCAGAATAAGGTAAAAAGCTGCGTGCTTGTGAGAGAGAGAGAAAGATAGATGGATCGTCGCGATCGGACGGGCGAGTTAACGCAACTGGGCGTTTTGGTTTGTGGCTGGTGCGGTGTCGTCGTCCCGTGCGGGTGGGTTATCGATCCGGCTGGCGACGGTCCGCGAGAGCGCCTGGACGAGTCGACAGCTGGACGCGCGCGCTTTCTCGCCTTAACCGAGTTACCGGAGGAAGCGCTCTCCACTGGAATAATCCCATGACAGTCTTTTGGATTTTTTCACGTGTATTTGCTTTGTTTGGGGGGATTGGTTTGGCAAGTCGACTCGCTAGCGAGAAAGGGACGTTTCCTCGCTGGGTTGACGGTTGCTCAGTCCTTCGTTGATACACACACTGGTTCGCCGTGGCGGCGGCTGCTCTTAGCCCTTCGAGTGGACGTTTGTTTTCTGGGCCTTCTTCTTGCGGGCCGCCAGCATGTCGTAGAATGGATTGTGAGATATACTTTGCCTGTGGGCGAGAAAGACAGATGAACTTCGTTCTACGTGCAATGCTTGCAATTGTCCAGTGACAGATGTTACTTACCGCACGCACTTGATCCACTCGTCCTTCTCCTCATTGGTCGCCGCGGACATTCGATAAACCGTGTGTTTTCCTATAAACAAAAGGAAAAGAAGAATTATTGACGATCGGAGGGTAAGAGAGGGGAAGAAAATTATTGGCAAATGAAGGGAATAGATGTAGCGTACCTTCGACAACTTTGCCCTCGCTGTCGGTCTTGCAAGCCTTGATGAACTCGGTGCCAGCGGCGTAGAGTTCGAAACAGTGCGGCTTGTTTCTATCTTGGACCTCCCTGACCTGGATGTTCTCCAGCGGAATGATGCCGCGGGGCTCCTTGTCCGTCGTGTACTCGAAGTAGTACAGGCAGTTGTCGTTCAAGATGAACCAGCGTCGCTTCCAGCTCTTGTAGCGTCCACCTAGAATCGGCAACGACCAAAGTGGCCAAGATGCCAGAGCGGCAAATTTAGATCGATCGAGCATCGACGGCCATATATAATTATACACACACACCAAAGCCAACAAGCGGCCCACTAATTGGGTCGCAGCTACGTATATTCTACACACTTATCGTCAATTTACCTGCTGTCTCCGTCAGATCAGCAGTTGGTACAAAGCGGCATAGAATAAGAATAGAAACATGGTTTTAGAACTCATTCGCAGTACCAGACACTCGCGCGCTTATATACGACACATGAGCATGAGCATGGGCGTGAGAAGCTTGAGAGGACAGAGAAAGAGAGAGAGAGAGAGAGAGAGAGAGAGAGAGAGAGAGAGAGACAGAGACAGAGATATGTATATATATATAGGCTACTTTTGGATTCGCGCTTTTATTCGGACATGCCCCCGCTACGCGCCCGGCGCGGACGAAGCGCAAACAAAACCGAGAAAATAGTTAATTCGCTCTGACCTCAATCTCTCGTCCGCGCCCGCGTCCACTCTGTATAATGTGCGAACATTCCCGCAGATTATTTCTTCTCGTTTGCGCGAGTTTTACTTTTACAACTATTTTCTCGGGTATTCATGCGCTTTGTAATTTCAAGTCGAATGTTTTGGAGTGCTGAAAGCTCATACTCGAAATAACTGACTAAAACGTCTTTAAGATCTGTCATCAGAGCATTAATTCAGCGTCCAAAACATTTTACCTTTCTATTAGCAAGTTGAATTTACCAAATTTTCACGTTACCATACGCTGTATCTAAGTTCGTAAACTAAGTGTTATTTATTTGGTGGTAGGAGCTTGTATATCAATTCGTTGCGGTGAAGATGAAACTATTACGTGTGTCACTCTATAAAATCAATTTTTTAATAAATCAATAAACTGTACCAGTTTAAGCTACGTAGGCTCACGTTCACAATATCGTTACAATAATAACCTTCAAGCTTTTATTACCTTCTCTAATCGTTCAAACTAGAGTAATAAAAGAAAAATCACTTTGCGTGACACATGCAAAACCAAATAAAAAACACCCGTTTTCGAACAAAAAAAAAAGCGACAAAAAACAAAGCGCATTTGCCGTGATGGAAGAGACAAAAAATTGTTTGAAATTGCAATGAATTCCCGCGCGACGCGCTTCCGAGTTTCCGTGCAAAAACTTCATGCGCGCGAAAAACTTTTGGAAATCTCGAATATTTCAACCGGGAAAGACGAACTTGGTGACATCGCGAAAAGTATAAGACACACGGTACATATCTCCGAAGCAACTTGAAATTGCATCCATTTTACAAATATACAAATAAGAAAACCATTTGAATGTCGAGCGAGTTTTCGAGAGTAAACGCGCGGATGTCTCCATGTTTCAACCCAATGAAAATTGTACGGGAATGAAATGTTGGCGAAAGAATAAAAAAAGAAAGAAAAAAAAGAAGGTGTGATAGAGCGAAGCCTTAAGAACGTCAAAGAGCGAAACGAGCGGGTTACCTTGCTTCCAGAGCCAGCCCTCCTTGTCAGGATTGAAGAAAGTGTGCATGAGGTCATTGCCATCGTCCTCGGGTATTTTGAAGGGCTCCGTCTTGATGCTCTCGTAGAGACTCTGCAAAAGTCAAGACACGCGATATTTGCTTTATTTTCGCCTGTCAAAAATCGACGACGGGTATGTGTACAGCGGTTATTTTTGTTGAAGACCCGCCGCCACAGCCGCCGTCGGGCGTTGAACAATTAAAAAGTCAAAACACGTCTATCCGGTTTGCAAGTAAGTTGTATATGACTGGAATAAGTTTCAAAAAAAGAAGAAGAATAAGAAGCCGATGATAATTGTATTTGGCGGTTGGGATATTTATTGTTTTAACTAGTGACGCACATAACTCGCGGCTCCTCGCGGGAGTATTAATAGAGCAGAGCGCAGCGAGTAAAATAGCAGAGAAGAGACGCCGTACAGCGTAGAAGAAGGTGCGCATACTGACCACAAGTAGCTCCCTGGGCAGGTCGCCGCCGTTGTTGATGCCGCGGTTCATGTTGATGAACTGCTCGACGCTGGGCTTGTCCTTGACGCTGGGATTGTGCAGCGAGGTGTTGAGCATGATTATGGCGAAGCTCAGCACGTAGCAGGTGTCGGTGTTGGTGAAGATGTTGGTGTTGAGCTGGCAGTACCTCTGGGCGAAGCACTCCATCATGCGGTCGATCTTCTGCGCCTCGCCGGGCAGCCGGAACGACCACAAGAACTGCCTCAACGCCTGCACGAGGATCAGATCGGTGAAGTCGTGCAGCTCGACGAAGGCGCGCAGCACGCGCTCGTTGAAGTCGTTGCGCTCGCCCAGATAGTCGCCGATGGCGGTCTTGTTCAGGCCCTCGCCTTTGTACAGGAATTGGGCGACGTCCTCGGCGCTGGCCGCCAGCAGGCCGTGCTCGAGCAGGTACTCGATGCCCTTCTTCGGGTCCATGTTGAACTTCTTGCGGCCGATCGACGTCTGCTTGGCCTTGTTCGAGCCCTTGGACTCGGCCTCCGAGCCGCCTTGGCCCCCTTGTCCGCCCTGCTGCTGCAGACCACCCTGCTGCTGCTGGCCGCTCTCCATCGCCTCCATCTCCGCCACCACCTCGCCCAGCTCATCTTTCAGTTGCTGCAAATACACACACACACACATTGAAATAACAGAACGTCAGATTTATTACAGGCTTATAGCGCGGAGCGGAAACTTCAACTTTGCGAGAGAATCTTCGGCCATAACTAACTCGCGAGAAACATCAAAAGCCCAGTAGTATACGGGGGCTGCTGTCGAGCCGCAAGTATAATATAATCCAAACGGCTGCTAACGCGAGTACACACGGCGCGCTCGCGGGGCAATTTTTCTCGAGACTCGTCTTCATCTAAGTTAAGTAGGCAGAGTGCGAGCGTGACCTGTATATTTCCGCGCTAATAACCGCCGCGCTCGCTAGCAAAGAAAAAAAAAGGAGGATAAGTGGACTGTGCGCGACACACGTAAGGCGAGAGGGAGAGAGAGAAATAGAGAGAGGAAACCTTGCAAGAGGCAAATTACGGATTAAATACCGCGCGCTTATAGACACGTGCTCGTGGCACGCGGCTTCGGCTGATTGACGCCAACGCCGATGTCGCACCGTGCGCGCGGGAGCGTCTCCCGGACCGCTTATATCACGATTAAAGTCGTAAAGTTTTGAAGGCAAGCTCGTAACTTCATTGCGAGCTTGTACCGCGGCGCCGCCGGACGCAAGGGAAACATAATTTCAGAAATGGAGTCGCAATGCAGTGCAAGCGTCGTGGGCGGAAGTGGACAATAGCAGCATGCGGCGGCGGCGTCGTCGTCCGGTCGAGAGCGCTCGAGCCCTTGAGAAAGGAGGAGGAGGAGGAAGAAGAAGGCTAACGAGTGAAAGAGAGCTGACACGCTAGTATATATACTTGTGCACTTCGGGGCGTTGCTGCATATTTATCAACTGCACTTGGCCTGCAAAAAATACGAGAGGGGAGATATGTAGCTCGCCGGAAGAGCAAGTCGCCGCCGTTGGTCAAGGGGACTATTAGCAGGTGCTGTTGCTACTACTCCCAGTCTCGACGCTCCCGTTCTTATAGGGGGGCAACCCGCAAGATTTCTATTAGCATAATTGCAACTTTTACGGCTGCTCCCTTTCCTGCCTTCTTTCTTTCCCTTCGGATTGCAAGTCGTTAAATCAACTTTGTTGCGCGTTTGTAGATTTTCTCATCAATTTCTACTACCGATCGGACGAGCGTAGAAAATTCAAAATAACGTTGTTGTTCTTGCAACGTTTTTCCATTCGCCATTCAGCGTTATGGAATAATTTCACCAGGGTATCGTAAAGACGCGTTTGCGATAGGTACAACGAAGAGGCGAGAGCTGTCTAATCGAAAGAAAAAAAAGGGACAGACAACAAAAGAGCATCCGCGCGAGACAGCTGCTGCTGCTGCTACTGCGGGGGCAGAAGAGAAACGCGAGCGCAGACTACGAAATCCGAGGAACAAAGGCAGCACTCGCTCCCTCCTCGTCTCGCGGTAGGTATATACATACACCTTCGCAGTTTTGTGATAGCGCAGCAAAGCAACGCCTGAAGTTCAACCGCCCCGATCCGCGAAATCCGATCGTTATAGCGTGATTTACGGCGAAGCTACGTATCTTTTATTCATTGATGGCTTGTTTCAGCAGTAGCCGAAAGCTGCTGTTGACTCTACGGATAGATAGGCGGACCCTTTTTCACGCCCTAAACCCGCACCGACTTTCTCTCGTACTCCGCGAGGCATTAACTTAATTGTGTTTGTCATCGATCGCTTTTGCTTCCTCCGTCTGTTTAACTTTCGTGATGCCACGAGTTACGGCGAAATTTATTAATTCGTTTTGAACATTCGCCTCGCGTACAGTCGAATAATACTTTTCCGCTAATTTATTAAACGTTTCACGGCGACCAACACAGCCGCGAGGAAATTCAATTGCCGGATCGCGTGCGCGAGAGACTGAATAAAGTAGTGACATGACGCGCTAGTGCGAGCGACGTCGGGAAAAAAAAGAGGGGAAAAGTTGAAAATTGAAATGAATTGGCTTAGAGAGACGAGAGACGTGAGATGGGGGCAACAGCTACCCCCCTATATATACACGTATACCCGCACATTGTACATTGCTCACGCAGTGTAAGGTGTGGCATCCTTACTTCCTTCCTTCCTTCTCGCCGCGAACTACGTGCATGTGTCTGTGATACAACACAGACTGCTCCTCGAAACTCTATCGATATCATGGACTTTCTTTTTTTTCTTTTCTTTTTTTTTTTTCAAGTAAAACTGTTAGTATCGGACAACGTTCGACTCGGGCTGCTGCAATTTGTACGTCCTGGGCGAAGCGACACAATGTATAGATTGAATTGCCTCGGGCCTCGTAATTGAGTAATTATTGAGGATCGATGCTGTTCGTTTATCAGAGCTAAATTGATAAACGCTCGAAATACCCCCGGCTGAACTGGATTTCCGCGAAAACACACCGCACTATATGTGCGAGACCGCACTGCAACCGACTGCTGCTGCTGCTGCGGTGTTATTATGTTCGAGATAACGGATAAACGTCAAATCCAGACAATGTCGCAACAATGATTAATATTAGTGGAACGTCAGTGTATTGCGTCAGAGAGAGAGAGAGAGAGAGAGAGAGAGATTCTCTACTGAATTGGAGCAGCGCGAAATATGACTTTTGAAGCATCGACCGAATCTAAAAAAAAAAATATAGGCGTACAAAATTGTAGCCATCAATTCTCGTTAAAGTGGCAGGGTGCGGTTTGAGGAAAAAGAAGAAGAAGGATCGATCGCGATTTTTCAAGCGTGGCAAAAGCGCGGCTAACGAGAGCCCTCATTAAGTGTCAAAGTTCGCCGAGGCGAGTTTTGGCTGCACTGTCGAGAAATCGTCGGCTAGACTATACTGTATATACGCCAAAGCTCGATCAAAGTACACGCGGCGCGGGCGAGTGAAGGCAACAACGCGCGCCGTGGGCTTTGTTCGCGAACATCCGCTCGTCTCGAAGTACATGGCTCGCTTGTACGACACGCGACGCCGCATTCCTTTTCACTCGAGTTCTCGAGTCTGCACCGTCTCTCTCTCTCTCTCTCTCTCTCTCTCTCTCTCTCTCTCTCTCTCTTTCTCTGGCGAGTAGTATATATAGTCACCTGAACGCGTGAGAAACCCTCTTCTTACGTTACACGCGCCTTTCTCTCTCTCTCTCTCTCTCTCCTTTTGGATCGCGTCAATCGGCAGTGACGAGAGAGAGAGAGAGAGAGAGAGAGAGCGAGAGAGAGAGAGAGAGAGAGAGAGAGAGAGAGAGAGATGGACAAGTCCGTTAAATATAACAGCACAGTTGAGCTGCTCAATGAAAGTTTTCCCGGAAATCAGTGGCAGACTATATGAGAGACGCGAGCAGCTCGTCGTGAGAACTTTTTTCGAGCTTGCACCCGCGGCTATTTTGAAGTTATCGACAGTATTGTTATTATAGTAGTCGTTGATATGCTGCAATGTCAAAGAGCAGAGAGAGAGAGAGGAGGCTCCACACCCGCAGTTTTGAAATTCAAAGGGCGCTTTCACGCGGAGAAAGAGAAAAATTCAAATGAGTCGAGTAATTCACGGAGCGCGCAACAGAATCCGAATGGGGAATGCGGAGATGGAAACGAAGGCCTAATTGTCATGTAAAATTTAATAGCGCCACTAACGACAGAGACGAAGCTGACTGCGTGTTTCGCATTTTTCGTGACGACCATACCGATAAGCTCGCACGCGCGACAACACGCAGGCAGCGACGAGACATCCGCGTCGTCGATTTTCCGACCATGGGTAGTTTGCATTTATTTTAATAACTCGCACCGGCTACAATATCTCGATGGGGGGGGGGGGGGGGGGGGGGGGGGGGGGGGGGGGGGGGG
>JAWWMK010000021.1:2547593-2568648 GCA_035047105.1 Galeopsomyia nigrocyanea | reverse complement strand
TAGCCCCCCCCCCCCCCCCCCGTATTACGTCAATAAACCCAATTGCTCTTCGCGTTTTCCCAATTTCTATACACGACACGTCGATCGCATCTGTTGCTCGACAGTTGACAATTTTAACTTTAATATATGCCAATAAAAAGACAACTTGTTGTTGTGCGCCTCGCGACAAATAAAAAACAACAAGAAAAAAGTAAGCGATTGATGTGCAAAAACACGCTCTTTTTTCGTCCGACATCTTCGGGATATTGCAGTGTTCCATACGTAAGGCACGGTCGATGTTTTCGCTGTGTGCGGCGAAAAAAACAAAAGCATAGACCTGCAATATGCCTTATTGCTCGAGTGCGCGAGCTTTTCGGGAGCTTTTATCAAGGAGTGCTCAGAGCTAGGCCACAAAGAAAACAACGACGATTCTTGTGCAGTCCTCCTCGCCTATACGATATTTCGAGGCAACTGTGCAATGTGCACCAACGAATCCACCCGCGGGGCGAGAAGAAGCCGACGCGAGTATTATAGCAAACAAGGAAGAGAAAGCGAGCAGCAGTCTAATCAGCCGCAAGCCAAAGCTTTCGGCTAATTATTCCGTCGGGAGGAGCATCCGCCACGAAATTTTTTACTTTTTTTTTCGTCTTCTTATTTCGCACAATAGCTGTCAACTCTTCTTTTTTCCGTGTCTTTTCCCCTCTTTGCCTAATTGCATCGTTGAACCGCAGAATCCGTCGCGCGGCGAGCGCTTTCATTTTTAATTTAGCCTTTTCAGAACTGTCTCATTGTTCCGTTCAGTCGGTTCTGCACTCTTTCTCTCTTTTGTTGTCGTCTTGTAACCGATATGATAATTGTTCTCGACTGAATGTGCAATCGACTGGAATTAATTGAGCACTCATCGCGATTGAGATTCAGAGCGAATATATAATCATTTTGAGGACCGCTGTCTCTCTCTCTCTCGATACATCTTACATGTGCAGCAAATGAATATCAAATGTCGTTGCGCGCGCATATATGAAAACAATGGGCTCGCTTCCGCGCGCGTTAAGATCGCACAACGCAATATAATAAAAGCTGAACCGAATGATAATGTACAAACGTCGCGTCGCCGTGGTATATACGCTGCGATAAAGTGTCACAATCTTCATGAAGCAGCTTGCAAAATGACTCACTATATACATATCTGCGCGCAGAGAATATGCCGCGCGCGACGGAGACGAGATCCCCCTATATCCGCCGTATATATGTACTATCCCGATATACAGATATACATACACAGGCAACTCTTCACTGCGAAAATCGCGCACATAGCGTGCGAATCAAGCGTGGAGTCGAGATATCGAGTGATTCATCGCAGCTGCTTGGAGCTGCGAAGCGACATTCGCCAATTACCCGCTCTGAAAACACTTTGCAGCTTACTCTCGCTGTATAAGTATACACTCTTTTCCATCTTCATTTCCAATCTATTACCTAATTATTTCACTCGATTCGACGAATTTCCTTGATTTTTTTCTTTTCTTTCAAACTCGGCGAGTCGACATATTTAGTTAATTATCCTCCTCTCTGTGCGTTACGTAATAACAGATTCGGAGCTTTACGCATAAAAGATATAGACGTATACACGTGCGGTGTAGAGTCGTATTCGAAATCGAAACTATTTTCAGACTGCAATAGACAGCGCGGCAAATGAAAGTCGATTTGAATTTCGCGCTAAAAATAACTTTGGTACTCGCGCGGAATTGAAGTTGAAAATCGCTGGATACATATAGATGGATAGACGACGTGACAGAGCATGCAAGTGCAGCAATGCGTATACAGGTGAGCGCATCTATATTACGCTCCATTTTACAGCAGCGAACTATAAGAATAAAAAAAAAAAAAGGTTGCACTTTACTTCAGAGCAGCGAGTCTTCGGAAGCGTATGAACTCAATTTGCTTGCATACACTATAACGGCGACGATGCGCGGGCGACGCTCCATTTCCTCGATCGCGCGACGCGATGACCTGCCACTAGCTCGCTCGCTCTCGAGAACTAGCTTCGCAAAGAAGATTATAGGTACGTGTACGTATAACTAATGGGATCAAAGTTATAACTAGCGAGCCATATATCTGCGCTCATTAAATAACTTTTTTTTTTTACATTCTTTTACCTTCCTCGATTCTTTTTCAAAAGCTATTATACAGTTCAACGCGGTCAGTTCGGCCTGTCTGTCGTCGTTTAATTCTGCGTTTAACACGCACACGCACACACACACTTTGCCAGAAATAATACGTGTGCGAAAAAGTATATACGCGTGCCAATTGAAGGGAGAGAGAGAGCTCGCGAAAATAGCCGAAACGGGGACTCGCTATCTACTTAGCCGCGCCGCGGTAGTGCTTTATAATCGGCGAGCTTGATTTATCGGACGATATAATTCCAAATTCAGCGCAATAAGTTCTCGACGCTGAAAATTGCGCGTTTGAACGTGTACGTATAATATACGCGTTATTACGGGGCAGTTGCCCGCGCTCATTAGCCCGTAATTTATCCCCCCCCCGCCGTTGCAGTTTTATCAGTGTCTATACGTTGCGTTTTGCAACGTAAATATACATTTTATTCTCCTCGTTATAATTCCATGCTTTCTCCGCGTATACTTTAACACAGCGCGAACAGCACTTGCAAAGAAATAATTACGATCAATTGCTGATGCGTGCGCGAGTGAATATTATATCCTCGTGGGATCGGCTTGCAGCGTAGAACGATGGAATGTGGCGCGAAAGAAATGTCCGAATATACAGTTACAGAAAAATATCCGCAAACTCGACGATTAAAGCTCTTAGAATCGCGAAGAAGAAGACAATGCGAAAGTAGAAAAGTCCTTAATCCTCGTAATTAAATTCTCCTTAGATACGAGCCAGTTGGGCGTCTCTTTTTCTCAAGTCGAGCGAGCAGACCAACAACAAGAAAGCTGTCGTATAACGTGCGAAGCAACGCCGACTTTGGAATTTGTCGCTCGGCCAGTATTTAACGCATCTTTTTTTTCTTTTTCCACGCGCTAAACTCTTTTCTTTCGCTCGCGCGCGATGATGCACCCAACCGAGTTTCACGCATGATTCCACGATGACTAATGATTTAATGTTTCGCAGCTATTGATTTATTCATGACAATGTCTTCAGAAGTATAAGCTGGCTGTTATATAGCATGTGTGTACAACGCTTTCTTTTTCTTTCTAGTAGTAGTTGTAGCTCTCGCTTGCGTTTCTCAAAATTATTGCGCGCGATTATTATAATAAATAGAGCAGACGTTATCGCGGCCAATGCACCTCTTTATTTACCGTGTGTATAAGCGGCTTTATAAATAAAGGAAAATCCCTCGATATAGCTGAGCAACTCTAGCGATACAAATCATGCTCTCGAAGTATATAAAAGCCGTGAGATAACTCGACTTCCGTTCGCCCGCGTTTTCCTTTCGCATTTTTACCTCCAGCTGTTTTATCATCGTAGCCAAGGTTTGGATGAAAGCGAGGATAATAACGCTGCTGACCTATTGAACTTTCACGATACTACTCTTCTATACTCATAGCAGTCTTCGATTCGACAGCTGTTGCTCGCATGAAATATCGAGTTTCGCATTTCCATCGTGATATGGAGAGGAGTCTTTTTAAATTCAGATGTGTATAATCCGATTAACATATACTCGATAAAGTCGTGCTCGCGATCGCGAAGGACGAGACGCGCGGCGAGGTGGGGGGATCGTAAAGTGACCCCGATTCAATCATATTAATGCCAACGCGCGAGCCTGCTGCTGCTTTTTCCGTGCGAGGATGTGAATTCGGAAAAACTGGCCGATTGCCGCCACGATCGAGGTCGATTTTCCTGCAATTGAATTTCAAACGCGCGCGCGCGCGTTAGAAAGTTGCGTGGAAGCCTATAGGTAGAAGCGGATATTGCAGAATTGCACGGGCACGATGAAATTGCGACTGTTTCCACGAGAAATCTCTGTTAATTACAAGTGTAACTCGGTTATTACATTATAGTGCGAATGCAGCCAAAAGTTTGTTTGTCGCGCTTGCGAATGTTTAATAAAGTTGAAACGCGGCGCGAGTTTCGAGGCGCATCCGTCTCCTCGCGGCTGAAGCGCGACAATGAAACGTCGATAAATATTTATACAGAAATATTTGCGCGAAGGTTTTCTTGCGAAATGACATCGTGTACGACAATATCGTTAAACATAACGGTATTGAAACGTTTTGTACGAGAAAATGAAGAGAAAAAAAAAATTGCCGCGCGCGCGTGTGAATTAATCGCCAGACACGCAATTACGCGCGGCCAAACTGGAAATTCGACCTCCCAAGGCCGCAGAGCGTTGCTCTCTCCCTCTCCCTCACTCACTCAACTGTCTTCTCCCTCTTTCTATATATCTTCGCGCTATACTCGAAGAAGAGTCGGGTCAGCGAAAGCTCTCGCCGACGGGCGAGAACAAAATAACTTTGGGATTCGCTCGTCGAGGACTTTAGTGATCGTATACACTCTGATACGCCGAGGCTTTTTTCCGACAACATTTTTTTTTCTCTTCCTAATATATTAGCTGGATCATTTCCGACACGTGTGTGTTTTTCCCCCGGGCAACGAAACGAACGCGAAAAAAAAAAGTTGTTCTGAGAGTCGTTTCAGCGCGATCGTTACTCGGTGGAAAAGTTTTTCAATCGCTTTGTTTACACACGGAGGAATATTAAAACGATTCCGTCGAAACACTTCGCGATGGGTTATTATCGTGCAGTTTGCCGCGGCCTGATTACAAAATGGCTTTGGCGGCGAGAAACGTTTTTAACGAAACGATTGTCATTCAATTAGCGATGTTTCTTCGAAAATAATAAAAATCATTGGGCTCTCGTTAATGACTAACGTTGTTGCGAAAGGTGGACCTGACTAATGAGAGAGATATCTTGAAGAGGCAATTATCAAGCGAATGCAATACAGGCGGGTTACAACAGCGGTTGCAAAACGCAGCTCGTCGTAAACAAAGTCGCGGGAGCGCATCGAGAAGCGGCAATTACTCGCAAAGTTCAAGGTGATATTGCGGCAAGAAAAAAAAGTTGCGATAACGCGAATTTCAGGCGGTCAAAGTTCATCAACTCGTCGATAATACATTGCGAATTTGCCTCTCCGTTAAAGATCGACAGGTTAATCGTGTATAATGATGTCTCCGGAGGTCTTCGCAGCGAGAATATTAAAGTATCCGTCAATCAAACTTTATAATAATAATAATAATAATAATAATAATAATAATAATAATAATTGCGACGACTGGAATTTGTGGCAGTCGGAAACGGATGCCCCTACCATCCCGACGACTTATTTTTTTTTTAAATCGAGTTTGCATGTGTGCTGCGCGAGGTCGCGCGAGCGGCGCGGCGCGAGAACGTACCAAACGGATTTTTCAGAATTTTTGCGGGGTGACGTGATCTGTCGACTCTTGAAAATATCTGGCACGCCGGTTTATTTCATCGTGCATTCGATTGTACACTGCTATCGCGCCGATCTCGCAAATTCGAGATGTCGCTCATCGGATTTTTCATTTCGCGTGTTTTAATTAAAATTTTTGTACCTCGTTTCCCCTCGCATTTCCACGTTCGCTGCGTTATTCCATGATAAAATCTATATATGTGAAACTCTCGACGCACTGTATCGTTTCTATATACGAATATCATTCGGAATGTTACAACACGCTATACACGGTCGTTCGATGCATCGCGACGCGCGCGATGAGATATAATAAGTCTTAATTAATTATTATCGCTGTGTGTATGTTTTGAAACTTTCGCGGCGATTTTACAACGTGTTTTCGACTTTTTCCGCGATACTATAATGAATCAACCGCGAACGGTCGTCAACGAAATTATAGACAAAGTTATTTGCGCAAAATGTTGCTCGAGCAGTGCGCACGACAAAAAAAAATACAACGCAAGTTTACCGAAAAAAAAAAGAGTCATGAAAAGCACACAAAAACAAAGCATGCGTACTTTTCCTTTTTCAAACGCTGACACGTGTGCGTCAGAGAGCGAGATCTCCGCGCGCGTTGACTGACATAGATACGCGTGTATCCAAATTACGATTGCGCTCATAAATTGACTAGCGATAAAGCGTGAATCAGCATAGTCACTCGAAAAAAAAATGGCTATAACACAGGTGATTAGACAAACAAGCTGTCCACTCGAGCAGTCGACTTGCAGTATACAAACAGGTCAAGTTGAAGCTTGAAGATATGCAAAAAAGACAGTTGAAATTCAGGCTATTATTTATTTATACAACAGAATGAAATCTTCGCGCCGATGAAAAATAGCTCATCGATCACTTTGAAAGCTTTGGAGAGAAGAAAAACCGATATAAGAATCTTTACGACTATAATTAATTATAACCTTTCTCTCCAATCCAACTTTTGTAACAACCATAGCTAAATAGAATATTTATTGCATCTTCCACTCAACTTCTTACACAAATTTTTTTTCTTGTTTTCGATTTCCGCATAAAAACCAGATGATCGTCGTTACGATATCTGAAAACTTCGGTAAATTGAAAGCTTACAACGATAAACGAAAATATCTCGGGCAGTCAAGTATTCGGTGTCGCATAAATTTATTTTAAATTCCGAATAAAATTGAACGACCGTATGGATTTTCACTTCTGTTACATCATCTTTTCGATGTATTGAAAAATGCTCTAATTGTCGTAATGTCGTGTTAAATGCAAAACTAATAACGATATATAAAAGGACGAATCGGTCGCATTTAAGATGCGAAGAAACATAAATCTCGCAGCTCCGCTTCTAAATATAACGATGAAACTATATTATCCCATTCGGTTATTCGACTTTATATCGTTTCTCTATATACGCATGTTGCATCGTAAATATTTAGTGTGTCAATAGCGAATCGAAGGCCTATATATGTGAATAGTAAGAAAAGAAAATCAAGCCTGACGTCAGAGAACTCAAAAGTCGAATATCACGCCGCGCTATATCGAGAGTCGACTAGTGTGTTCCAACGATAATATTTCCATGACTCTTTGTTTGCCGAAGTACATTTTTTAAAATAATTATTATAATTTCGAGAGAATGAATCAAGCCACGCCAGTTGAGTTTCCAACTTACCCGCGCCGCATTGTTTATAATCGTCGGATAATGTCTCTTACCTGAAACAAAAAGAAAATGAATCATTAGTACAGAAGTAAAGTTATATGATTTTTTTTTTCGTAATATAATCGAGTAATTGTTCTTTGCATAACATCTTTCCGACTGACAGCGAACAAAGCCAGTGTAGCTAGCTTCTCGCTTATGCAGTTGAATTAACGTCGAGCATTGATTGCAGGAAGGCAGCCAGCACGGTATAATAATTGCGAGGGAAAGAAAAAAAAAATCAATGGTCTCTCGCTGGCTCGCGAAAGCTAATGACCTGCAGCAGGCGCGTATAACCTACGGTGTCGGAGGAGGGTGAGTCTTGGGGTGTACGAACGATCGAGGGAGATATCGCACTCGCACGTGCATGCGAGAGAAGGTATAGGATAGTAGCACGTATATAGAGGTAAGGAGACGACGGCGGCGACGAGGAACAATTTAATTGGCGCAACGCCAGCCGACGCGCGACGCGCGGGCGCGAACTTTATGAAAAGAAAACTGGCGCTCCACCAAGATTTATGAATTTGCGCGCTGATTAAAGTCGAATTGAGAGAGAGAGAGAGAGAGAGAGAGAGAGAGAGAGACGACTCGACAGCAGCAAATTACAGCCAAAGACCACAAGCTCACATTTTACACTTCCTATACACACTCGAGAAACTCGAAGTTACGAGCGACGATTATTACAGCCAAAAAATAATTGGCCGGCAATGAACCGTGCGTTTCGGAAAAACCTCGACACTTGGCAATTGGCATTAAACGTCGAGGAACAAAGCAACGAGGAAAACAAAAAACAGAGAGAGAGAACTGCATAATACAATATTCCGCGAGCACAACGAACGCCTTTTTCGCGGAATCGGTGCTGCTACTTGCGGTTCGGTAATCATCGTCCTCAGCAGGAAGTGTGTCTTTAACTCGAAACGTTTTCTCTATTGAAATGCTCCGATCGATCGATGCCCGCTTCGTTTTATTTCGTCTCATTTCTCGCTAACAGTTAGAGTGCTTCTTCTTTTTTCAATCCCCGGGGGCAAAAGAAATACGGATAAATAAAAATGAATTGAACGGTAGTGGAGAAAGAGAGAGAAATCGATTGGAAGTCCGCGCGCGGAGGAGAGACAAAAAAGACTCGTGCGACACTGAAGGTTATAAGCATCGAGGGCAAAAGAGGATATACCTGCCGTGCTGTCATCTGATTTTCTCGGGGTAAAATTCAATTCGATCAGAATTAACGATGATGATAATCAGTTGGAATAACATAATAACGTTGGCGTGCTGCTTTCCCTCTCTCTCCCTCTCTAATTAAATCGAAAAAGCCAAATATTATCGGCGCGGGCAGCGAAGAGAGTTAATCCGATGGGGGGTGCGCGCGTTAATTAGTATTTTAATGAGGCAGCGGAAGTGCACAGGTATATGCAAGCAAAAGGGCGGGGTGGGGAAAGCACACACTCGAAAAGGCGATGAATCATCAGAGCATACAGCAATGTATACATATGCGCGCGTTGCTTGCACAAAGCCTACATACTGCACACATAGGTGGTGGAAAGAGGGCGATGCTCCAAGTTGGAAAAGTGCGTAAACGAGCGATGCGCTCTGCGGTGGTGTGCAGCAGCAGCAGCTGGGGAACGCGCGCCGATGTTTGCCCTATACATATACGTATAAACCTCTTAGCCGCAGATCAAAGCCAGCAGCTTGCAGCGCCGCTGCAGCCGACTCTTGCTTGCCGCTCACCAATTAAACACTGCCATAGTGCGAGAGCTGATGTTATTAGATCGCCTATCTAATACTCCCTCGCCACCCTTCGCCCCTTCTTCTTATTCACTCTTGTTAGCATCATACCTATTAGCCCTATCAACCATATTGATCGGCTCAAAATTTTTGATATATCAACTGAGTGACTTTTTTTTGGAGTACAGCCGGCCCATTGCATAAAAACGAATAAAACGATGACGATAATTACAGCTAAAAAGCACGAATTCTCGAGCGCGAGGCAGCTGATTGTAAATATTGACACACAAATCTCTTAATACACAAGCAGCCGCGCACTATAAATTAGCAGTCCGATTTAAAAAAGAAGAAAAAAAAGCTCTCGCCCACTCGATCGCTCGGAGAGCCTTCCCATGTCAGTTTAGATTTAAAGAAGGCCACAGCTGGTCGAAAACCGCGGGCGTGGATATAAAAAAAGACGCAGCTCGGGGAGTTTATAATGAACTGCATCGTCGTCGCCTTCACCTCTCGATTACATTATAGATATACTTATTGTTCTTTTTTTTCTCTCGTGATAACATTTCGACACACACATACTCACACTCACACTCGCGGTTTGACGTGTGTGTGCAAACAGGTAAAACAAAGAGTATAGAACGAGACGGCGAGAAAAATGAAGAGTAGTATATATAGTTGACCAACACAGCAGCAGCAGCAGCGCCTTTGCGACATCAGGCGCCAAGAATAGAATATGCAACGCGTCGAACGAAACAAACTACGCTGATTGTCTATTTGGCACTTTCACCTCGATTGTTTCGCATTGATAGGCTGCTGTTTCTAAACGCCAAATCAACGTTGTGTACTTTCGCGCAGCGTTCGTTTGCATTTGCATTGGAACCTACTGCATCTCTTGCGTAAACCACCTTCGCGAGTATATAATTAATGAGTGAAATTAATTGGTATTTTGTCGAAAATTAGTTGGAGCATTATACAGTAGCCGCGAGCGAGCGGCGAGTGCTATTGAAACTCTCGCGTGTGCATTGTTCAAAGTTCCGAAGAGCATTCCGCATATTCAATTTTATCCTAAATACTCTCTTCAAACTGGCTCTATATACGCATAGTTCTATACGCTACAGCGAGCAAGCTAATGCTCACGTCAATTAGCATCGGAATTCCTCAAAATTATACATATATATATTTCAGCTGGCACATTGTCATTCGAACTCGAAAAATAAACGCACCGATTGTCAACAGTTGCACACAAAAGAAGAATAATAGTTCCGTCAACTGTGACGTTAGGCTTTTCTCCATCCCGCGGAAAATCGGAGCGGTCGGCTGTGCGCCGAATGAAGTGTGTGCAGCTATAGAATATATGCAGGCAGCTGTGGCAACGTGAAATAAAGGGGGTCGACGACCCTCGTAATGGCACGTTCGCTGAACGGCTATCAATTAGGCACCGTCTCTCTCTCTCTCTCTCTCTCATACACTCCAAACTCGCTGCCTGTCGATTATTATACTTAACCTCCTTAATAAGTGCAATGCAGTAGCGAGGCACGTATTATGCTTAAGAAGGCCAGAACGTCATCGTCGTCGTTAGCGCGGAGTATAACGAGATCGCGCACATCGCGGCGACTATGATCGATCGTAGTATAACGTGCCTTCTTCTCGAATATTAATGCAGTGCTGAATTTCTTTTGCGAAGCGAGGAAGAAAAAAAAAAGCGCTTTCATTATATCGCACTCGCTGGCGGATTCTCGAGTGGCCAACAAATAATCGGCGCGGAGGTCAAGTGAGGCAATTATTGCACTTGTCCGCGCGCGGACGAAGGCCGACTACTATACTGCACCAATTCGAAATGGCAGAGAAATGCCAATGATAATATCAGAGCGAGAGGATCTCACAAGGAAGGTTATGGTTATAGCAACATCGTAATCATGAGAAAACTCAGTCTCTCTCTCGTCTGAGCCGTCTATTAGAGAAAATGATGATACGGGATTATCGTGGGAATTGCACGTATAGATGTAAGAATGAAGACGATGTGTATGTCCTCGACGCACGAGAGAAAACTGCCAGTAGTATAAAGAGAGAAAGAGCGAGCCGTGCGCTTACTGCACTTACGTAAGTAGGTATAATGTGGCCGAGGTGTTGGCAACTCGACGCGCGAGTTAACTCTAACTACCTCACCAGCAGCAGCACACTTTATAACAATCTGTATCATCAAACTAGCCGCAACTTGCAAAACGTCTATTTCGCTCGTTACCCAATTTCTCTCTCTCTCTCAAACGATCCGTTTATATTCAATAATGCGACTTCTTCAATGAGAGCATTGTTTTGATTCGCGTATAGGAAAAAAAAAACAAGCCTGTTATCGATAAGAACATTGAAGCTTCGGCGAATCAGATAGTGACGCGCGCGCTAAAATGTTTTCCACGCTATCACTCATGGATATTTCCCAAAAAAAGCCAAACTGAAATTGGTTCAGGCGTCGAGCGCTGAAATATCGTGCGCCGCTCTTTCATACGCAAATTGATCAGCGAGCGATAACGAATGTATCATGTATGTATGACAAGGACGCGGGTCGATGGCTCGCGCGAAATTAGCGGGCCAATTGACACTCCGCACTGTGAATTTAATGTAGGTGGGCTAATAACAAGGAGTCTTCGGTCGATTGAAAGTGAAACACTTAGCGTGAGATTAAATAAAAAGTTGAGTGACATAGTACTATGCGTACAATGGACTTTTGGGAGTCGAAAGAGAGGAAGAAGGAGCGGCTGCTTCGTGAAACGGAAGAAATAAAAGATAATGTGTCAATACATAAAGAAGAGGGACTCAACCGTCGCAAGTATCTGGAAAAATCTTATATAGCTAGACGTGATGCGCATCGCTTATGACAGCTGTATCGTATCTTGTCACTCTCGAAGCGTCACGCTATAGCAAAGCTCGTTAGCAAGGCAAATCGTTGTTTACTCTTGATAATGAATATAAGCGATCAGATATAATATAGAACTGCTTTTTCTTCGAGACAGAGATAAGCGGACAGAAGATAATCTAAACTCTGGATTTACCCATCCCATAAAAAGCGATTCAGCTACTTCAACTTCCGACTACTATACGGTCGTATTAATATTTCGGATGAGCAACGCACGCCAGATTAATGTATCCTCGCGCGTCTTGGCTGTTAAATACTTTGTTTTCCTTTGTTCTTCATGGTATATACAGTAGGTATTTAGGGATCGACAAACCGACTTGAAACCTGGTGCTCTCTCTCTCTCTCTCTCACTCGTCCTTGTGATCTTGGATCACGTAACAGTTGCGTGCGTGCACGCTAACGTTTTACTTGATTTTATTGTGCTTCGCTCGAGCTCGCGCGCGGACGCAGAGACTTGATTTGCATCAAGAGGAAAAAAATATATATCGCTCGCAGGCGCGCTCGAGCTCTGATCGATATTATACCTGCGCTGTTTTTTCGCTCGAAAGAAAAAGCTCCGATTTGATGCTTCAACGCTCAACTCGCGAGAAAAACTAGTGAAAAGAAGTGTCGGATGGGAAAACATAGTAAATAAGCGATAAAGGAGCAAAGTTTTGGTCGTTAGCAAACTCTGAGGTTTGGTATCTGGCGCTATAGAGATACAAAGTTTCGCTGGATATGAGTGCATCGAGGCGATGACTCATTGAAACAAGTCGAATTGCGCGGGATTATTCATGAATTGACGACTGACCGAACGAACGAACGAATGGATGAATGAATGAACGAACGGAGCGTAGTAAACATACGGCGATAGGCGCGTACAACGGTTGTAAGCTAGTGACACGTCGATAAGAGTTGAAATACTTGCCGTTTTGGCGATGGCGTTGAGGATACTAAGGTCCCAGGCGCTCTTGGCCTGTTTGTGCGCCTGGAAGGGTCGTTTGGCACGTTTGCCAGGTCGGCGCAAGCTGGAGAACCAGCTGGCGGCGATCGAGACGGCGGAGTCGCGTCGCTCCTGAAGGGGATGCTGCTGGGGCTGCTGCATCGACGCCTCGTCGAGCGCGTCGACCGACCTGCCCGTGAAGATCATCGCGCGCAGATCGTCGTCCGCCTGCTGATCCTCCTCCTCCTCGTCATTCGACTCGCCCCCGCCCCCGCCGCCTCTGATGCCGCCCGTCCAGACGCACCTCACACAGCTACCACAGCTGCACCACAGACGACTACTCGACGTCTTCGCCGCCGTCGAGAGATTTTATCAATGACACCCGGCGATTTAACTTCAGTCACTTTCTCTCGCACTTCTATTACTCTGCCTATCTCTGTGTATACACTATGCGTGTGTATGTGTACGTGTGTGTGTGTGTCGAGCACTCGCGCACCTCCGCGAGACAGCGCCCTCAGCTGCCGGCATGCGACTGATTCTCTTCGGCCGCTGCCGTTGCTGCTGCTGCTGCTGCTGCTGCCCGGGCAATGAGCGGCGCTGCTGCCTGCGCGGAGCTGTCTGCGCGCCACCACTACGTGCAATGCACACATGATCTGACTGCAACTCGAACTTGGCGCGCATCAACTTTTGCGATAACGGCCACCCAAAGCGATTGCTGCTGCTGCTGTCCGTATACTGCACCTCTATATCTAATTCGTGCGAGATGGATGTCGTCGGTGCCTGCTCGTGACAGCTTCCGCCGCCAACATCAATCAATATTCCCCCATTGTCTTATCTACTCGCTAGCTCTCGACTTCATTATGCACTTATGAATTTCATGTATATGCAATCTGCCGCCGCGCGATATTCGTGTCGCATCGATCAATTCGTTCTCGCGGCGTTTTACGCGTCTCATACGCAGTTTTTCAATTTTATATTTGATCGTCATTCACTGACAAATTAGTTTGTTTTGATAAATTGCGTGAAGCTTTTCAATTTTCTTAAACCTTTTTTATAAAGCAATCTATTATCGACCCTCGAGAATGTCGCATAAAGGGGGTTTGGCTCTGATCCCAAACCTTTTTTTTTACCTGCGCCGTCCTTTTTTTTTTACGCGTCTACGACAGAACGCTGCATACACCTATATACCAAAAAAGTCGACTAATGACAGTTGGTGCGCATATGGATTTCGAGACAGTTTTTTTTTAGGTGCGCTGTATAAGATCAACAGATTTTTTACTTGAAATTCTCGATCGACCGTTACTCGATACACATTTTATGCATTTCGAAAGTGTTTTGATATGCTGTGAAACTCCGTTAAAATTTCAAAGATTGATCGGCGCGTCAAGCTTACGGCAAGTTTTCCGTTTTCAATGTGTCAATCGCCGTCCGATGTTATCCACGAGATAAAAGCCAGTCATTAGCATTAGAAATGCGACTGACCGTTACAAATTTGTCACAAAGTGCGACTACGCCCGAAGGCCCTAATTATTATTGAGCCAGTGAAACTTGCGGCGGCCGCGAGTTTTCATTATGGACTTTGTTCGCGAGTACGAGATTTACGTGGGAATCTTAGATATCGCAGTGTTGGAAGTCGAGAAAGTTTAATCGGCAAATGAACTTGACCGAGGCATATATCAAGCGGACACTTCGCTAATGAATTCAGTTTGGTGGAAAGTTGGAAACTCCAAAGTATATAGAGTTATCTTAGCGCACGGGGGGCAATGCCAGTTCGAATCAGTAACTTTCAAATGCGATCGTTAAGCGTTCGTTCGCCGAGCAATAATTCATGAAAATATTGATTCGGTGTTTCAACTTGAATTTCCAATCGGTTCGACGCGGGAAGTAGGTCGTTGATATATTGTTTCAAGAGAGCTCTGTGATATTCGAATAAATTTTGAACAGCTGTTGACAAAAGAATTCACTCGTGCGGCTGTACGAAAGGCTTAATCGACGAAAGTTGGATGGAACGAGGGGCAAATACTACATGCGATAAGAATACACCGTTCGGTATATAAAAATTACAAGCATGCATGTCAAGCCATACTTAAAAATAAAACGTGCACTCGAAGGGTCTCTTCCACGAGAAGTAAGTTATATCTTGCATGCACCTGCCTCGCTCGCGAAACAAAATACATACACTACACGCACAATCTTTCTGCACCGTGCAGGCGATTCGAACTGGCGATAGGTCGATCTTGGACGTCGTCATTATACATTATACGCCGAGTTGACCCTCGCAATTCAGGCCTTGCGCGATCCGCGTGCACTCTAATTATAATTTGCATGCGCGCCCCGCACTGTATTTACTTTTACCGCTCGATACTTTTTTTGTTGTTGCGGGCCTTTGTGTTTCGACGCGTGTACGCGCCGCCGACTCTGCGATGACGGACATCACGAAAAGAACTCGCAATTTTTTTCTTTTCTTTTTTGCTCCTTCGACGACTCGTTGCAATCAAAATCCAATCTATCCGGCAATTTATTTTTTACCTTTTTAGCTTCGATGGTTCGCGTACACTGTGTCCAAGGCGAACTGCTCTCGAGCGTTCTTCGGAAAGTAAAAATTGATTGGTTAATTGGGAAAAAGTTGGCGAGTATTTGTTCACTGTAACATTTTTCACTGCAGTTTTTTTTACTCGCACATGGTGAAATAAAAACGCAGTGTTTTCCAACTTGTCTGTGAAAACTTTCAGCTCGAACTAGAGAATAGAAACAAAAATATAGGAATGAGCTTTCAATAGACACGGTGAAAAACGGATGGCAGCCGTGCAGAATTCGTAAGCAGAAAAAACGTAAAAAAAATTGGTAGTATAGAATATTATAAAAGTTGCAGTGCGAATACGGCAAAGTTGCGTGTATGGGATGCGTGCGGCTAAATGCACCACGCACTGCACTAGTATAGGGGCTGAGGGAGAAGAAAATAATGGTCTCCAGCCCCATGGTGGTGCGAATCGGGGGGTCGGCATATGTTGTTATCATTGGCGGTCGAGCAGAATTTGATTACAAGTCTGTGCCTCTGCTGGCAACGCACTCACACACAGAGCCAAGAGGGTCTTTTAAGCTCCCCGTTGTATAATGAATATTTGATTATGCCACGCTACTCGTGTGCGACTTTGCCGCACCAAGCTGTCGCGTATATACTTTAATGTCCATTCAGCTTGAAATAATCGCGAAATATATAGCTATAAGCGAAATGTGATGCAGACCTGCTAAATCTCAACAATGAGATACTGGTTTATATAGATTAAAATAGTTCGGTACAGCTGCGCGATTGACTGAACAAAAAAAAAACGATGGGATAAGAGGCACTTACTTTAGATTTTAATGGTCTGGTACTAAGTAAAAGTGTGTGAGCAGCTGAGCTTGAAAATGAGAGGATTAAATATCATCCCCTTTTAATACACGCACTTTTCAGCTGAGCTCGCGTTATCAAAGCTTAAGCTCGTAATCGTAATTAATTGGCTTAGTTTATAATTTTGACGACGTCTGCAACTTTCAGAATTGTTCCTCACACGTGCTATACGATCAACTAGGCCGCGCATCGAAGATGAGACTCGTATCCCTGACCTCGGCTCTCTCTCTATACTATTTTGCGGCTGCTGAATAGATTTGACATGCTTCTCAGAGTCAAGAGCTTGCTCCACATTGCCGCCCGCGCGAATAGCGAAAAGAAAGACCTGCTCTGCGCCTCGCGATTCTTTTGACTTTGGCAACTCAACTTTAAAGAGAGAGAGAGAGAGTTGTGTGTGCGCGTTGGAAGCCTTTTTCATCACCTCAATACACTTCTTTTCTGGCTGCGCGATTTAACCAAAAAACCTCACGGATAATCGCAGCAGAAGCTCCTTTTTGCAAACGAGAAACGAGGATTAAGTGTCGCCTGGTTCGGTCCCTTCTGAATTACACGCGCGTGACTCTTTTAAAACATAGCGGCTATGAAAATTTTGAAAGAGGTAGCACCCGTTCGCTTTGTATATGGATACCATGTTTGCCATCTTAATTGTCACCCTCGGGTCGCATGACGGGGGGTTTTTTTTTCAAACGAGTTTCTGATTCATATCATTCGAATTTTCATTTTCATTGCGATTTGAAAATTCATGCCAAAGTAAACCAGCTCGCGACGAGTATGCGTATGCACGCATTAAAACAATTTGCAGAGTCTATAAACGAGTCAACTCATTCGAAATGTTGTGCTATAGAGCTTGCAAGCGCATGCGACTAACGCGTATACTCGCTCGTGCATATTTGCTCGCCGAGTTAGAGCTTTGAAGGCGTATAAAGCAAAAGCTGCAGCACAATTATACCCGAGCTCGCGAGCTTTATTACGTGACTTTAATTGGAGCGTTTGCCGACTCTCTTGTCAATAGAGAGCCGTATAAGAGACGCACGTCAACTAACCTGATAATCGTATATGGTAACTAGATTTCCTGTGTTAAAACGATGTAAAAGAAAAGTGAATTATAAAAAAGAAATGCTCGCGTTTTATTGTGCGCTGTAGCTGTAATTAAGAGTGCGAGGTCAAGAGCTTTCGGTTATTTTCCTCTTGTATGTTCTCGTGCTAGAAGCTTTCAGAAAACTTGGATTTCGTAAAATATAGTAGAAGGGTACTCGAATGCCTTCATCGCTGAAAAGCCTGTTCCAGCAAAAAATTGAATAAAGAACCGAACTCGGCGAGAGAATTATAATGAACTCGAATTAATCGCAATTATAATCAGTTGGAAATCCGGAGTGTTTGTATACATAGCAGTATATGTAGTCTGATAGAGCCGTTGTTTGGGTTATATCGATCTATCGAGAGGCGAGCTTTCGTGGCGCGCAATGTATGTATACTTTCATCATCCCCCTATTCAACTGCAGGATACTCGTGTCTGCGCGATCGGCTGTATTTCATGAGAAACTCTGCTTCTATATAGAATTGATCGCGGTCGCGAGCATTTTTATCTGATAAAATTCATCGATGAAATTGTAATCTTGGCATTTTTCAAGAATTTATATAATTCTTTATAGCGTCATATTTCTTTTTTTCAAAGTTCCTCCGCTCATTCAGAGATAGTTGACGATGACAGTTCAAGGCAATCGAGGCATCTTTTCTTATCACTAGCGCTGTCCGAGCGCGCACTTTTTTTTGCTTATTTGTCTTGTAAATTAAGTGACGTATTTTCATTCTTAATTAGTCTTGGAGATAATAGAAAACATGTTATTTAAAAAAAATTCATATTCTGCTTAAATAGTTAAAAATATAGATTTGAATTTTCACGCCATTTCATACCTCAACCAATCAAAACGCTGATGTCGGTGACTCATCATTTTTTTAAAATAGGATTCGTATTCTGCTTAAATATAAAAAAGTTTCAAAATATAGAGATTTGAATTTTCGCGCCATTTAATACCTCAACCAATCACAACGCTGGATGTCGGTGACTCATCATTTTTTTAAGATAGGAATAGACTGAACAGATTTTCCGAGTTTCGATCGTACTTGAAATAGTCGTTAAAAGTAATGAATACTGTTTAAAAACTAAAGTTAAAGCGCAACGAGAAGAAAAAAAATGCCGAAGTTGAAGAACGTACTGTCGGAGAGAAAGAGAACTTAATCTACTTAAAAACTTTACGAGTGCATAAATTTTAGGCCATTGGCACGCGAGTACGTGAAGAGCGTAAGGAGAGATACTGCATTGAAGATGGAACAAAACAACAGAGAAAAGGATGCACGTACAAAAAAACGCACCTAGTGACACGGTTTTTCCCCATTTTTTCCCCCTTAAAGCTCCCTCGTGTATACATCCTGCTCTCTTGATTAAAGCCACGAGCTGCTTTTGCGCGCGCCAAAACAAAGGAGTGAAAAAGAAGCTCTCTTGGCGGCGACGACAATTACGAAGAGAGCATTTCAATTCCATTTCGGAGCGAGACTGCAACAACCGATACGTACCTGAAGATAAATTTGCTTGACGTCGTAGGATTTGCTCAACGAGAAGCACGTTGACAGCGTGGCTCTGCAGCTCTCGCAGACACGCGAAACCACCTCGACTAGGTAAAACACGAACACGCAGAAGAACATTTCGCTGACTTGCGAATTCGAACACAGACACACACGACAATGAAAAACGATGTCTGACTCGCGTTGCCGCGCACGCAGTCAGTTGATCAATCACGCAAACTGATCGAACGCACTTACGTAACGGAATTAAGCGAAACGAAAACGAAAACAAAAACAAAGAAGAAAAAAAGAAAAAAAGATGCCAAGCCAGCTCGGCAAAAATGAAAAATCAACACTTAAAGACTAAGAGCTGCGACTGACTCGCGAGCGACTGTAAGCACGCTCGCAGCCAAAGGAAAACTCTGCTATCCGCGTCAACAAACGTGCGCGATTGTCTGTCGCGCGCGTGAGCGAGGCCGAAAATCGTTCGCCGAATATTTGTACACAGCATTGCGCGCCACTTCGTCCAGATACACACGAACGACAGATAAACTGCGTCGATTCGGAAAAACGCGATTATATTTGCCGACGAATCGATGTTTATCTCCCCCCCACGAAACTTAATTGGCTCGGAGAATCGTGGTGATGGTTGTGATGGTTTCGTCCCCTCGCGCGCAGCATTCGTAGAATTCGATCAAACTTTGCCGTATCGAACGGAGCTGGCAAAACTTGGCCTTATACGTATGTATATACATACCGTCAACTTTTCCAATTATTATCGCAGCGCGCTTTCACGAGCGCGAACTTTTCTTTTCCGACAGCGCAACTGCGTATAGAATAATAATTACGATAATCGCGCGAGGAAAGAGTTTTTTTCTTCTTCTTTTATTATCGAAAGTGAAATTGATTGAGCTGCGAGCGACGAAGAGAAAGGAATGGAGTTCGATTAAATCACGCGTAAAATGCAAGTTCTCAGACATGCGAGAACATCAATCTACGCGTGGCTAGCGGAAAAATGAAAGTGAAATAGAATTTGAAGAAAAAAAAGAGTTGGTTTGTGTGCAGCTAATACAAAAGGGAGCTGGAGTACAAAGCAAAACTTGACTGCTTATTTTTAGTGGGTCACATTGACAGCTGCGGGTGGGGTGTTGGGAAGAAAAGAAGCAAAGTATGAAAGAGAATAGTGATTGTTTGAAAGCAGGGCAGGCCGCGCGCAGAGTACCGAGAGTGTGGATTTTTCCTTGGGAAAATAAGCGTTAAAGTTGCTTGTTGTTGGAATAACGGCGGCGGCGGCGACGAGAGCCAACAGAGATCGACGGAGCAGGATGTCACAGGCTGTGACTAATCCTGCTATATCAGCTTGCCGAGGAAGTCAGTTTATCGCATTCCTCGTGTCTGCGCTCCCATGAAGCTGTGGCAGCCCTGTCATTATTGCTGATAACGGCCTCGCGCGGTTCCGCTTTTGCTTTCTCTCCGCGAGCACAGAGCAATACAAATAAAACCCACTTCTTTTTCCGCGATATTCGATTGTTTTGCTCGCTCGAAGCCACAACGACCACCCATATCCGCTGCTGCTGCTGCTTAACGATACGGCAAAACCATAGTAGTGTCTCTATACTAGGAAGTTTAACGCGAGCAATGTTTGACATTCGATAAAGCTTTGCGTAACCTAGTGATAACTATTTTCCGCTCTACCCGACGCACAAAGCACCATTTGACCTACAGCAATTTTGCATTGTTCCCCTCCGCACTATAACTGTTTCTATGGTACGCGCATTTGATCGATCGATAACTTTTTTACCTCTCGGCTTTTCAACAAGCTCTCTATAAATCGCGGTTTTGTTTGATCGAATAATTCTGCTGGCGCTTGCATACAGATGAATCATTTGTACTTTACGTTTTAATGTGCGTCATGCCGCGTCAAAGATAAGAGTCCAGGAAAAGCATTCAACGTCGTTTGATTTACAAATATTCCACTGTTGATAGCTTTTCATCGTTATTCATCATTTTAAGGGCTTGAATCTATGAGGCTTACACACAAAAATGATGTTCTGTTAATAATTGTAAGACATATTACGACAATATTATACCTTATGCAATTTCACTTAATTTTCACTGATATTAAAATTCAGTTCATTCAAAGTAAAGTTCAAAGTATAATTACTCGACTTGATTGCCATGGCTTTCATAAAATACATTTTGCTGTAAAGGAGGAAAAAAATATAAAACAAACTGACCGACATCGAAAACTAAAAAGAAACAACGGAAACTTTCCAACTTTGCTGTTGTTTTAATATCGTTACTTATTAAGCATACTTTCTCGTAGATTTCAAAAACAGATTGATAAAATCTTTTAGTTTTTTTAAATTAGTTTTATTTGTTATTTTTTGGTATTTAAAATCAATATTTCTATAT
>JAWWMK010000021.1:2510505-2547493 GCA_035047105.1 Galeopsomyia nigrocyanea | reverse complement strand
GAAGTCGATGTAATGCGATGTAATTATATGAAATATGTAATAAAAGTTCCAAATTAGTGAACATTGCATCAAATTTTAATCGCATTCTCAACAAAATTTTTCTACCAGGGTAACGATATCAATTATTTGTACGGCGGCGACGCGGTTTTTCATACACAAAATTCGAATATAAATTATATCGGAAAAGATGGGCTTATTTTCTTGCGTATTGCTCGATATATCATAACAGTATTATGGTCTACTCTGCGAGCGCGGGTGCGGTCACACGAGCAAAACAAACGTCAGCGATATATAGACAAATAAAATTTAAGGTGAACGACCCGCGGACTTTATATTATACATTCGGCGGCACGCGAGTTCGACAGCTACATCACAACAACAATCGAGGCGGCATTACGAATTTGCGACGAAAAACAAAGGGAAGAAGAAACAGGTGCGAATACCTAGTAGCATCGCTGCACTACTGCTGATTACATCGGGGTATATAATAGATATCAGCGCCTAGCGATCTTTTCATTGTTCGATTTGTGTTGCATTTTTCGTTGCTCCAAAAAAATAGAGACTAGAAATATAAGTAGACCAATAGAATATCTCTATGTAGCATACATCAAAAGGAGCTGTCGCTGCAATTTGGAGTGCATTGTACTGTCGACGAGCAACACGAAACCAACTGCATACTTGTGTATGTATGTGTGAGTGTGCAGTCTCATCTTTCACGAATTCTAGTTTTTAACACTGCTTTATTTCTCGACCCTCCTATTTCACTACATTTTCCGTAATCTCGAGTACTTTTTTTGTTCCCTCGAGATAAGTTTTTTTATTTCTCGAATTTCCTCATTCATATCGGTGTTTTCTCGAAAATAACTCATCGAGAGTATCGAGACAAATAAAAGAAGAAGGCAAGGCCACGCGGTATATGCTCGTTCGCGAGTTGAATGAGACGTAGAGCCGAATGAATCAGCGCGAGCATCCATTCATTTTTAAAGCCAAAACGTTTAAGTAAACAAGCCGGCCACCGCCACCGCCGCCTCTTCTTTTTTTTATGTATGTTTTTTTTGTCTTTGTCATTCGGAGCGTCCATAGCAGCAAATGGGTTGGACATACGCGCACATTACGCATTCAACATGCGGCGGTGGCAGACGCTCGATAATATCCGTGGTATAGGCTCATAGGCTTATGGCGTGTGTGCAACATAGCAGCAGTGTGGTTTTACTGTAACGAGCAGCTGTCCCTCGCGCGCCGCGCACGGCACCAACGAACCCTCGCTTGCGCCGCATGCTCTCGCCGATCTGCCGTTGCCGCCGCCGACTGCCTCGAAACACACGAATGCGCGCATGATGCTCTGCTTTTTTTCAAAGACTGTATGCTCCTATATGCCGATCGATCATATTTTCAGTTTGATACACCCCGCGCGTTCTTCTTCAAAAATTTCAATCGACATTTTTGTACTTAAACGAATGTTCTTCATTGATTTTTTTTTTATTTTGGAGCACAGCTATACGCGTGTTGTTGATTATCGAGCATTTCCGAAGAAATTCGGAGCATCGAGAGATTCACGAAAAAGCGAGTCAATGAAAACCGATACGAATAAGCGGTGCATTTTAATGAATGACAGCCACTATATATACACGTGCGTTTTTTTGATATTCAAGTTGACTGGTGCGTTGAATCGGGTTGGGCGTATGTTAAATGGTAATACGCAGACATAAACTCTCCGATTTCGTATGAGCGACTCGGCGCAGTATATTTTTTCGGGTCCCATGATATATACAGCACGTGTGTCCGAGAATGTGGGACCGAAGGACGGAAGGACGCGAGAGAGCGCGCGCAAAGCGATCTGCTGTTGCTATGCGGACCCCTGGACTTACGTCACTATACTCTTTCGCTCGCTCTCCTCTCTCCCAAAGGGGCAATTTAATATTGATAAGTCCGAGCGCGGCGTTAGATGAGTGGCCTCGCGCCGCCCGACCAGACCGCTAAACAGCATACATATACTTTAGCTTTGCAGACGTGACTGATATGTATACCATGCCACTTCAAAACGTGTAAAAAATACTTACGCCTACTTGTGCGATGACAGCTTCACTATTGTAATAGGCGAAAACTACGATTATTAGTTTTGACTTCATGAAGCTTCTGTTTTCTTTCTGGCTGAATTTTGATTGAGACGTAATTTTATTAAATTACGTCCGATGGGATTTTAATTTTTTTCTATTAATGGTCAATGAAAGAATTTTTTGGTGGCATTATTTTTTTTTATGATTTAAATTAGCACTTGTTGGAAACAGTAGACACGAGAACGAAATATCTCGTGAAATAATCAGTTTCAATATTCAGAGTGTATAATGATGAACAGCAGGAAGTAGCCGAAAGAGAGAGAGAGAGAGAGAGAGAGAGAGAGAGAGAGAAACAGCGCACGTTCCATTTGACGAATGTGGAATATCCAGCTCGCGCGCGGGACCAACCGCAAGTGTCTAATCTTGATCTGAATCTGACTAATTGGACAACCAAAAAGCGCCAGCGCTATTTAATGTCGAAATATTAATGCGCGTTATGGATCAAATAAAATCGAAGCATCTCGGCGGTCGCTCGCGCCAAAGTCGATCCGAATCTCAAATGTTGTAATACATAATTTTTCAATTTATCATAACAGTGGCCGTCGTTATTTATTCTTCAATTGAAAAAAAAATTTCATCTTTATTAGTTTTAGATGTAAATAGACTTTACTTTATATTGTATTTTCAACATAACTATAGCACAGCAGCTCGTACAAATTTCAAGCTACGGTTAAGCATTAAAAAAAAACTCACATTTCCAATTAATCTCTCGGAAAAGAAACGTGTTTTATTTTTCCTAGAATGAGTTTAACGACGACGACGGTCCAAAAAAGATTTAAAAAAAAAGAGGCGTACTTCGCTTAAATCGGCATTGCGACACATCACTTCGTAGAGCGATACATACGTTTGAAGTCATATGCGCGGGAGATTAATATAGAAAAACGTGTGAATGATATTCGTTGTCCTGAGAAGTACAGCTGCGGGTAGTCAGCTCTTGATTTTATGGCGAGATCATAGTTTTATTTAACTTCAAGTATCATCTATAGTGGTAGTCGGTTTGAAGAACCTACTATGCTCCAATATACTCGTTCTCCTCTACAGTATGCTGTATTGACAGTATTTTATTTCGAAATAATTATTTTATATTTTTTATGATAACTTGGCGTTATACTTGTCTGCAATAATGAATACGTCAAGCAATTCAATTACAAGGAGAAAACAGTGCAAAAACCGGCACTCCACGATGACAACGGTATAGGCAGGAAAAAAGAGAAAAAGAAAATCGTTAATCAACGAACCGAACAAATTTTGCTTTCGATCCGCTCAGTTAGTATCTACAACAAGCAACGAGCGCCGAGTCATGACAACAAGCAAACGCTCGCTACGTATTCCTCAGAGCAAGGTAAAGTATAAGTACTCGCGCGCACGCGAACGGCATAAAGAGCGTGCGCACAATTACGCCCCCGATACGCTGAAAAAAGATTTTTTTTTCTCTCTTTCTCGTTTTCTCGTGTGGCCGCGCATTTTTCGGCTTCCAAGAAGTGTAGCCCGATTGCCGCGTGATGCTTGATCCTTGGATGCCCTTTCCCTTTTTCTTCTTTCATGTTTTTTTTTCTCTCTTCTGCGTGAGCTTGTCTTCCCTCTTTTCCAAGGCTTTGTGCATATACCTGCGCGATCTTTGGGTCTTCTCGATTTTCCCTCCTACTCTCTACTCTGCGCTACTGCGAAGAATGAAGATTTTCACTTTGTTCACGGTGAAGGAACGAAGTATAAATGGAGGGGATATACCTACCTGCTTGCTCGCGTCCCTTTTTTTTTTTAACTTCGCTCTATTGCCTTGTTGGAAGATCGGAAAATCTCGCTCGAAGCTGTATGTTTTCTCTTCAGACAGTAGATGCGTGAAGTTTGGTAATCTATTTCCCCCCGTGGCACACACATAATCGTTCCGAGACGTTCCGAGATAACGCTCTTTTTTGAATCTCTGCCTCTTTCGAAACTTTGAAGCGCAATACTTTCTGTTTGTTTGCTACAACAGACAGTTTCACATGTTGCATACTGATGTTTAAAAATAATTAATTTTGCTGCTATCTAACTAATTTATTAATGAAGATGAGAGTTGTAAATGTTTGTTATACTGCGAACCAAAATTATAGATAAAGTGGGAAATTATTTTGAATTTTAAAACACTTCTCGTTAACAATGTATGAGCTTGAAAACATATTTTGGAGCAACGAGCGCGTGTAAGATAGTTATATAATAGCGTCACATCGTCGTGACGTAATACGAAGAGAGCAACCGTCGATGAATATCGAAGAAGCCGCACACAAGCAAATAGATTGCAAATCAGTGGTTTGAATTGACGGAAAAGTTGAAGCGAGACGTGAGAGAATCTAAAGGGAGCTAGAGGGACATACGGCAAAAAGTCGATCGCACCGGAACAAAAGTCGTAGAGAGGAAATCGAGATGAAGCGCGTTTCAATAAGTGATGCGCGCGATAAAAGATTCGACAGCGGTTCTGGTGTGCGACATTTGTCGAGTATATGATGGCGCGTCGCGACAGGCTGCATCATCGGCTGCTGCTGCTGTCGAGTGCAGGGGGGAGAGTCGAGATGAGCGGCGCTTTCGGGGTGCGACCCTCTCTCTCTCTCACTGACGATCTGCTGTATATATGTAGGAACGCCACACACGTATATACACGGTACTGCTTGCCCGAAAATGTTCGCATAGCCGTGCATGTAATGGGGATGGTCAAGGGATGGATATTGCATTGAATTTGCCACGGCTGCTTTTTCGAGTGGTCCGTCCGTTCTCTCTCTCTCTCTCTCTCTCTCTCTCTCTCTCTCTCTCTCAACGTGTAGCGTCGTGCAGTCACCCTATTGATATCGATCCCAATTCTTCTTCCTCTCTCTCTCTCTTTTTTTAATGAAAAATAACAGCTTCCCCATTCATATCGCTCTAAGAGTATTAGAGAGCGAGAGTTCGAAACACGATATATCTCGTGAGAACGTCTTTTGATTACGTATCTCTCTTTCTCGACTGGATGCAACTTGCGGCTTGTCGACTTTTTCTTTTATAGTTGATGGAAGAAATTTCGGATGATGGTTTTATAATGGAGGGCAGCAGCAGCAGCAGCAGCAGCAGCTATACTTTGCACAGTGCTTGTATGTATAAGCAGCTACTCTCGGTTGTTTGCAACGGCAGCGCAGAAACTGTAGGACGATGCGAAGAAGCGAGAAGGTCGCGATAATCGCGAGGAGAAGGCGAGGAGGGCTTGGAATGTGGAAGGCGGCCCCCTCTTTAGCCCGCACCTTCTTCTTCTTCTTCTTCTCGCTTTAAGAGCCCCATGCAACGCTCGCAACATCATCCTTCGACTTGCTATATATATTTTGCGACTCTTGCGTTATTGCACGCGCGCTCCGAAAACTTGCTCACCCCTCGATACACTACTTGTGTGTATACACTTTACTTTGTTTCTCTTTCATCTGCTGTGTGTACCTGCGCGCACAGTATCCTGTTTTTCTTCTCCGTGCACTACACCGCACGCGCGAGCGAGAGCGCGCGGAGTAACGACTTTTTTCAAACTTTCAAACCGCGAGCGCCGAACGAGCGTTGCTCCAGAACTTGTATATGGCCGTTCGAGGCAATTGAAGCTTATAGGCATTTCAATCATGAAAAATTGGAAGATGTTGAAGTCCGAAGTGAAGTCGCAGCATGTGGTTGATTGAAGTTAATTATTTCAATCGTCGTTCGCAGCATGTCGGCACCTATCACGAGCAACCGGATCAAGCTCATCTTTGGAGGCACGCGCGGCTCTTCTGTGTGGCTATATTTACAAACAAGCCATCCGAGAGACCGTTGCCCAAATTATATTTCTCGCTCTCCCCCACTGGCACTGCACTGTCTGTCTCTGCGATCCAGTTACGCAAGCAGACTACGCTGCACTCTCGCCCGAATTTTTCTTATGCACTCGTGATTTATACGAATTTTCCTTGTCTCCGACAGATAAAAAAACTACATATAGATTTTTTTTTAACCACGAGTTTAAGTTTTTTTTTTGAGAGTTTGAAGATAAGTTACGACTTTATTTTCATAACTTCATTCTCTTCTTCCTGACGCGCCGATAAAGAATTATCTAACTGTTGTTTTTCCGCCGCTCGGAATGTAATGTGATGTGTTATCAATAAACTTCAGAAACTCTTTAAATCTCTATAGTCGTCAATTCTACACGTTATTCCTGTCTCCGCGTGGACACTGTGGCGTACATACGTTATAAGCTACGCGTTACGAAACGCTTTTCGCTCGAAAAATTTGATCATTAATATTGATGAGACGTGGGAATGTCGCATATATTTCAAATGCGAGAAACAACGACAATCGCGCGCGCGGCGCTCAAATTTATTCTCGCGACGTTTGGCAGCATGTGTTGACACATTGTAAAAAAAAAAAAAATTTTAATTGACGATAATTTAATGGCCGCCTTTTGTTATGCAAAACGTGGCGATGATTAACACGCAGCGATAAAAAACATTCGTCAATTATTGTAACTAGTTATCGGTTAATTAATCGACGTGCAAATGGTAGAAGAAAAACTACGCTGAATATAACGAAATTTAATGCGAAAAAAAGTAAGATGGTGATATAGCGAGTGGCGAGAAAGGAAGCCAAATTAAACAGTGCAACGAAGCGATAGAGATAAGACGCAAGAGCCAGGCATTGTCAGCGAGCGAAGAGGATCTCCGCGCTGCACTCGAGAGTCGTTCCGAGATAGAAATGAACTTGTGTGTTTTTCGCGGCGCAGCTCTTCATGGCTGGCGCGAATATCTTATATACATCCAACCGGTTCCCATGGGCGGCCGAACAATGCCACACAGCATCCCTCCTCCCGCCACCGCCACTCACACACACATATACACACACGTGCACACTCTTTCTCTCGCAACTCTTTTTTTTTTTTTAACCTCGAGCTCTTTAGTGTATATCACTGCGAGCAAACTTTACGCGAAAACTTATATTTTTTACAGCCTTGATAGCGAAATGCAGTTCTCCTCGTTTGCATAAAATGATTGCTATCGCGTACAATCCAAGTAAGCCCTTTTATTTTTTTGTGTTCTTTCTTAGCGGACAATATATCTGCCGTGGCGCGTTGATTACTCGAGAACGAGAACGAGATGAGGCGACCGAGCAAGCTCTCTGCTCGGAATACATAATAACAATCGGCAACAGCAAGTAGGTGCTCAAAAGGAATGTACTCTCTCTCCCGAGAAAGAGCTCTTCTCGAGTGCGCGCACCTACTTCAGTATTATATACATATACGAGACTTGAAGTACTTTTTTTTAAGTGTCGTAGTTCGCTTTGTGCTGTATAAGAGAGAGAGAGAGAGAGACGAGTTGTTTCTGATTGCAAGCTATATAATACAATTCGTATTCGTGATCACCATTCGAATGCATTTTTTTCTCGATTCTCGATATAGAAGAAACTCATTTGTAATCTTCATTTTTATTATACTCGTAACATAAATTGCATCGTGCGGAAACTCGGTGATGGGAAGTTCAATACACGAGTGCTTCAATTCGATCGCACGATCATCCCTCATCGTATGATTTTCTTTCTTTTTTTTTTGCGAGGATCGCTTTACGTCGCTGCACGCGCTCTTTTCGCTGCAGCTCCCCTTTTTCTCATTCTTCGTCTCATATATGCAACGAAAGGAGGTATACTGTACGCACTTTCGCGCGGCCGGAAATTGCGGCTTTTGTTGAGACGCGCGCGCATGCAGGGGCGTATATTGCAAATTACCAAACGTTCTGTTTTTTTTATGTCGCGAGCATTATGCTTATTACAAGCTACGAGCATCTCGCATTCTCACATGAGCTTTTTTTGCATCATTTCTCCTCGCGTATGTGCCCACCTTTGTGACGACTTTTGTCTTTAATTTCTGATTACTCACGCGAGAACGAAGCCTTTGTCCCGAAGGCGTTCGTAAGTCACAACTGGCTCATATAGTTACTTTTTTTTTTCAATGATTGATCTGCCACGTGAAAGACTTGCAAATTTATTTCGTTTGAATTATTCCAGGCGACCTGTATGGCCACTAATCCAAGGGTTCACAATAGAATATGTATAACTTTACTTTATATATATATATACATATAGCCCGCGACAGTTCATTGTGCGAGTATATTATATTAGCTTTTCGATTCAAGTACGCTAATATTTGAGATTGAGAAGTCTACAAGTGCGAGCGACATATATAGAGTTGCTCTTTGAGAAAGTGAAAAGAATGAAAATACTTTTTGTAATACAAGAATTTGAAAGAGCCTCGTATATAGATAAAAAAATAACTGCAACTGCTTACAGCGAAGAAGTTTAAAGGCGAAGAAAAGGAGAGTGATTAGTTGGCAAAATCATGTTAGAAGGTCAGTCGTATTTCCGTTGGTTCGTCAACTGGTTTATCGACTGTAGTCGATAAGCCTCCTCGAGTGTATAAGCTCGCTCGCGTGTTGGTGTGCGACAGAGCTGCACGTGCTCGTCCGAGCATACAAACGACAGTTTGCTGGCAGGCAGCTTCGGGGTATAGGATTGAATATTATTGATTGGCTGTGCGCGGAACATCGGCAATGCTCGTCGAGAGTCGGGCCGAGTAGTCGAGTCGCCCCCCTGCTGCCGATTCTATGCGGATAGGAAGGTAACAGGCGGGCGAGGGTGCGCTCGCTTTACTTGGCGTCTTTGTCTGTTGCTGCTGCTGCTGCTGCTGGCAACGATCGCGTGGGGTGATATTCCGAAGGGGGTGCCTGCCTGCCTGCCTGCCGAATCGTGCCGCCACCACCACCACCCTCCGATAACGCTCGCGCACAGCTCCAACGGATATTGCTGATTTAATGTATCTAACGGACTTCTTTGTGCCAACAACAACCGACAACCTGCCAAACGTTATTTTATGTAACAAATAACTTTGGATATTTCTGAAATTTCAGTTTCCCAAGCTCATCCAGTTTCTTTGTCGACTCTCTCTCTCGCGCTCTCTCTCTCTCTCTTTTTCTTCTTCTTTCAAACGCCAATTACGGTGCCTTTTTGGCATTGTCCATTTACGCCCGATATGTGCGCGTCAAAGGGGTAACAAAGCGAGAGAGAGAGAGAGAGAGAGAGAGAGAGAGAGAGAGAGAGAGAGAGAGAGAGAGTGAGAGAGAGAACTCGAGCAGGTGACTTTTTTTCACGAAGATAAAGGAGTCCTGAGCTCTAAATTCCGCAAGGTTTTTTGAAAATCAACCCCTCTTTCACTAGCGCGGCTTCTATTTCAATGAAGGATATTACGACGCGCGGATATATTGTAACTTTTGATTTGACTTTTTTTTCTTTTTTTTTGGAGTTTTTACCGTGAAAAAGGGTTGTATAGTGTGGGAAGCGCGCGTCTCGGTGCGAAAGCTATTAGTTTTCAGCTTGTTTACCCCAATCGCATCTGACGACGCATAACAACATATGCACTCCATTATAAATTCCTTGACCCTCTCTCTCTCTCTGCGCGCCTCGCTCACCTCGTTTTGTTGTTGTTGTGTGTGTGTGTCTTTTGTACGTATTCCCACGTGTGTTCGACCCTCATTTAATCGCTTTATAATTAAGCGTGCACTTCCATCACAATGAACCTAATGAATTTGACAATTGCCATGACTATTTATCAAATTGCTTGGATCTTTATGCGAAAATTTCGCGACGCGAAAGCACCATGCAGGGGGCCACTCTCTCTCTCTGTCTACGCTTTTTGCGCAAAACATCTTCAAAACATATGTAGATATGTATATATACATTGTGCGCGAATTTTTTTTCAAGGCTCCAAATATTTGAGCACGAGTTGTAACACGTTAATACGAATTATGTAACGAAGATCCATTTCTCGCGCGAATGGTGCAAAAAAAGTCAACTCATCGAGCGCTTTAAAAAATGTATATAACGATTCCGTGAAACGATCAGATGTTGATGGCCCATCGCGATTTTTTTCGTCAACGATGCTCGCCGTTTGTAAGTCCGGAGAGAGATGGTCCGGAGCGTGCAAGCCTAGACTTGTCTCTCGTCATCCCTCCATAATTTCGGGCGTCTTCGGCTGTTTCCGCCATCAGAGAGCTGCACATTGCCAAAAGGCGCTCTCCCTTTCTTCTTCTCTTGCTCTTCCGACTCAGCAGCATCTGTACACTGCATGGGCTACTTATTTCGCTTCTCTGCAGGAAAGTTTGCCTCTCCGCGACACCATCACATTGCTGCTACTCTCTCTGGCTCAGTTACTGTTTCGTTCGAGGGAGAGCCCTCTTGACCGCGCGATGCAATTTCAACGCAAAGAGGAAATAATTAATTGGCGGTATTTGCTTTTTTAGAACGTAACTGCTTCAATATAACTCTTGAGTGGTACTCGAGATAATTTGCCCACTTTGCTGATATTTATTTCTCGCCAACGCGTGACGTGCAAAATGTGCATTTTCAAATATGCTTTGTTGATCGCTATTGTCCAAAAGAGCAATATGGACAAAATTTTATTATTAAAGCCATGTGCATTTAAAGGGCCTTGCAATAGCTGCCATCTGAATAGCATATAGTAACAACAGACACAGGCGAGCTAAAGCGAGAGCGAGAGCAACGTGGAGGGGCTTGGCTCCAAAAACGCAGAAGAAAAATAATACGAGTCGGGGCTGGCAGCTAAATAAAAAGCAGAAAGCAAGAATAAAAAAAGCGAAAATGCGAAAGAGAGAGAACGAGAGAAGAGAGCGCGAGCAAAGCAAGCGAGAAGAGAGAAAGAGAAAGAGATCCTAAGTGGGAGGGAAAGATCCCTGCAGGCACACTCTCTCGCTCTTTCTCGACTCTCCGGCTGTATGCACTTGAGACCTCGCTTGAGACGTTCCGTCCTTCCTCTCATAATGCTCTTACTTCCAGTCTCTCTCTCGGCCAAGGCTCGGCCAAATATTTCGCCTCTTTCTTTCTCGCATTTCCCTCTCTTCTCTTATACTCCCTTTGCCCGCAAGTCGAGTGATAATAATAATTTTAAAAGTATCTAACGTCAAGTGGAGAACGAATCAGCTGATATAGAAAAGCAAAAATAAGGGAGATAAGGAGAGGTCGAAAATGGAGCGAAGCAGACGTCGCGAGAGAGGAAGTGCAAAAGCGCGCGCGAGAGAGAGAGCGCGAATATTGCAACCCCCTCCCCGCCAAAGGCAGTGCACATGAGGGAGACACACAGGGTGGCTATGTGTGTGTGCGTGTCGTGGGAGCCGGTAGATCGGTCGGCCGGCCGGCGACTCTGTCTCTCGAGTCTGGGGGGGAGCATGTCGCTCTCTCCATCTCTTTCTCTCTCTCTCTCCCACCCTTGGTTGGTAAAGTATACAGCGGCGTCGACGGCGGCGGCGGCTCATTCGGCTGCGGCTGGCTGGCATACCCCCGAACCTTTCGGCGGCGCGGCTCTCAGCTCTCGCGCGCCAGTCCACAAGCGATCCTCGAAGCGAGCGGGGCGCGCGCCCGCCACACACTCACTCGTGCAACCAAACTTTCCCTTCTCTTTTTCCCAATTCGTGCGCGCTCGACTCTCGTTCACTATCGCGCTCCCTATATGATACATCCTATCTCGCGTGTCCCGCTTCGTCCGCGCAATATACATTAAAGTGCATCATCGTAGGAGTATACAGTGCCGCTGCAACAGCGATTCCAGGAACAACAATTGCTACGCCGCCAGGATACCTAAGCTTTTTTGTACACAGTGTGCGCGAACACAATAGTGCGAAAGGAGATTTGGCGCATGCGCGCCAAAGGTCGCGACGCCGCTCGCGCTCTTTCTCTCCTCGCAGTCTCCGCGAGCCCAGAGAATCAATAGCAGCAGCGAGCAGCAGCAGCAGCAGCGGCAGCAGTTTTGCCGGCGCTGCACCGGAGCCGCGGGAAAATGGCAGCCGCTTCGTCGTGCCGAAACTAGCCCCGGAGCATTGGATATCGCGAGCTACCCCTCGAGGGCTCGCCGCTGCCATGGATATTGTGTAGCCTCCAAGCCAATTGCAACCCCCGTCCGCGCGATTGCGACACGAACAGAGTTTTACGGAGCAGCAGCAGCAGACACGCACAGCAGTCGAACATTCGGCCAGGATAATGGAGTCGATGGCAAACCAGCTGCTCGTCTCCGGCAAGAGCCTTGACCTTACCGGATACCACTCCACCTTCTACTCGCCACCACCCACCGAAGCGTAAGTTTGTAGTTCCTTCAATTGCACCTATTTATCACGTGCTCGATTATACGAACTGCGGCGTGCTGTTTTTGTTTCGTTTCGATCGAGCGAAGCGAACGACCGAGCACCTACATAGCTATATAACTATTTTTAAAGAGCCGTCGTCGTCGTCGCGCTTGTTTGTTTTGCTAACGAGCGCGCGTAGCCAGCAATGCGTTTCCATGCTGAAAGTGAAACTCCTTATTCGTTACTTATACGAGCTACGATCACGTGTTATTGCCAATTTATGTGTAATTCCTGTTATTATGTTCGCGCTGCATCGCGAACTTTAACTTGTCCGCGTGTGTGTGCAACAATGCTTAGCAAACAATGGTCGTCGTCGTCGTCGTCGTCGCCGCGTGCTCTTTCAAAGTATAATGTATCGTCGTCGCATGCCGCGCAGCTTTCCTCCGCTCCTCATTATCGTGAATTCCCATTGTTCGCTGCTGCCTCGCTCTGCGCGCACGTGCTCTCTTCCCATCTTCGCCGCTCCAAGGTCACTGAAAATTTTTTGGATTTAGTCACGTTGCATATAGGCTTCGCTCCGCATTCGACTAGCAGGTGCTTATAGCAAAATCGTGTTATTTCGCGCAGGCAGCATTGTTTATTCGAAGAACAAACGTTTGTACAACAACGAAGCTGAAATAGTGAGGTGTACATAACTTGGACTCATCCGCACTTGGTGCTGATTCGATAAACACGAGTACTATAAACGTGCTCGGCACGCATAGGTGCGTTTACTGTTATGTAACTGTGCGAGCGACCCACTGTAAGCTAACGCGACCGAAGCACGACACAGTTACACAATCGCGCAGCAAGTAAAGCCCTCATTTGCATGAGATTGCGATCGTCGTCTACGACATTAAAAATAGTACAACTCGGAATTATTTTTGGGTATTGTCGGTAGTGTGTGTGTTTGCGTATTTACAATTGGCTTTTAAAATTAAAAGTATTTTTTATATTTTGGCGTACGGACAATTATGGCGTATATAATCGGTTGGTAAATCGAGCTTCATTTCATTATTGACTCGGATGTAGCACGCGGAGAGGGAGATACGCAATGTGTAGAAGGTATAGAGAGTGAGAGAGGCAACGGAAGTGAGACTCGATATTAATATCAAAGGATATACGGTCTTATCTGGATTCTCTGTCGCTCTCTCTCTCTCTCTCCCCCAGCGGTAGTCCATACTCTGCAAACTCGTGCGCGCCGATTTTATTTCATACGTGCGAACCTGTGTATGTGTGTGTGTCCACGCATCGCTTGTTGCCAAGCACGCTTTTTGTCGTCGTCGTCGTCGTCGTAACTCTCCTACTCTCTTCCTCCTTCTATATAAGCTCTCCTCGTGTTCTCTCGGCTCGCGTAGTAACTCATCCGCCGAAGTCGAGAGATGTAGGTCAACGACAAACTCGCCGCCTGACCGCGTGTTAATCTCTCTCTCAACTTGACTCTATGTGCTGTAACTCTCTTGTCGATGCACAAATTGACTGCAATTAGCTCTTTCTCTCGACGCGATAACGATTCAATGATCCTCTCTCTCTCTTTCTCTCGTCGCGGATGTTATAATGTGTACCACGCGCGCGTAACAATGCTACTGGCACGCCGTCAGCGGTGCTCAACCTTGCAGTCTCCGAACGTACATCGCAATCCCGCTGCGCCAATCTTTTTGTTCGTTTCGTTCTCTCTGCTAATCTCTGCGAGAGCTTTCCGGATTTACCGTGGGCCCTACCTATACGTAGCATAGCATGGAGTAAGAGCGCTATCTAAATTCCTCGACACTTCTCTCTCTTTCCGCGCGTTGGAATTTTTGCCTGTTGCGGGGGTACAATGACCATCTCGACTCGCAGGCTTATGCTTTTCCGCATCGCTTCCTTCTTGGCATGTTATACTTGCTCGTTTTTTCTCTTTCTCTCTCTCTCTCTCTCTCTCGCTCGAAATTTGATTGTTTTAGGGCTTGAGAGCTGCTCCGTTTCGTTTTGAATTTTTGCCAGCCGCGAACAGCAGCAGCAGCATATAAGCGTGACCTCTCTAGCCTTGAAAAATACTTTCAATTGATCTTTCTCTCTTTCGAGCTCAACTCTTTTGTCGATGAATTATGATGACCGTTCATTTTATATACCATCGTTATTCCACGTGCGCGCTCGATTCCATCAACTTCTCTATTATCTCCGCGAGCGCGAAAAACAAAAATATAACACGCTCGATGCAGTTTTTCCAGCTATATCGAGGAATGCGCGTGCGAGCGCACTTCCACGAACAACGTTATTTACGGCAACCTGCCAATCTGCTACGAGAGAGAGAGAGAAAGAGAGAGAACAAAGGAGAGTCCACGAAAAATCTATACACCACGTGGCTAAAAACTCCATTTACCTGCCCGCGTGTCCTCGAGCGAGCTCGTGACGAAAGAAGAAGAAGAAGCAGAGAGCGAAAAAAAAAAGAATTGTAATTTCTTCGGCGTGAAAATACGAATGCGGGAATAATAAAGAGAATCTGACCGCCGCCGCGTGCTTGGTGGCGATTAATGTCTTCGCGTGTTTCGCCTATTCGTATACGGCAATAAACGACGCCAGTAATTAAACGGCCGTGTAATATAAGGTTTTGAAATATTGATGATGATGATGATTCGCGGAAGAAGAAGGAGGAAAAGTGAAAATATGCGCGGTTGTGTTGGAAACGGCGGCAAATTCACAAAGTTTAAGCAAAACTCGTGTATAAAGCTAATTGTATTTGCATAAATGATCTCCGTTCCGTGTAAGCGGCAGGTTTGCAGGCGGCTGCGGCGGCATTTAATATTTGCTCACGCGGCGGCTCTGCGACAATACACAAAACGTCGGATTTCGGGCGTTACGCCTCTCGTAAGTTCTCAGCTGGCGAGAGAGAAAAGAAAAGTATAAAACAATGAGTTGTGTCGTTCGCGAGAGAGCAGCTCTTTCATTGACTCCCCCGCTGCAAGCCGCATCTGCGAGAAGTGCACATATACAAATGAGTGGTTCGCATCGATCGATATTCTCATTCGTGCAGACGACCATGAGAGGGATGATGCACACATAAAAATACACACTCACACGGACTGTCGTGCAGTGAAAGAAACGGAGTGACGAACGAAGATGCAGCTTGATTGAATTGCGGCTGGCGGATTTCGGAAGAAAAGTCAGAGAGAGAGAGAGAGAGAGAATGAAAGAGCATAACAGGGGTATTGTAAATGTAAGTTTTGAATGCGGAATGCGAAATCGGGTGGTAGTAGTAGCAGTAGCGCGTCAAGACTCGTTCGCAGTTGCCGAAAAAAAAGTATATAAGTAGGGGGCTGCTCGAACTGATAGCGCAGCTGCGTGCAAGCCAGAGAGAGAGAGAGAGAGCGACAATGGGGGTTCCGTGGGGAAAAGATATAGCCGAATTGTAAATTGGGCGACGCACACTAACAAACACACACACACACACGTATAGGAAACAAGGGTTGCCGCGATCGCAACACATACACACGTACTTTCTGCTTCTTCCTCTCTTTTGCTCGTTTGCTTTCTTCTCTCTCTCTCTCTCTCTCTCTCTCTCTCTCTCTCTCTCTCTCTCTCTCTCTCTCTCCCTCATGCCCTCTCATTCTTTTCCTTCCGTACATGTCTAATAATCGCGAGTAGAGGCGAGGGCCTTAATAAAGCTATGGGGTTGCCGAACCCAACTGAACCAGGCCCGGCCAAGACACATCTGCCCCCTTGACTGTATGCACAGGCCTCGTACATGTGTCAAAAAATCGTCAATGTTCAACAATATTGCCGAGGCATTGTCTACTGACAACTCTCGGCGAGAGAGCAAACTGACCAAAGGGCCAACAAACGAGTAGTAAAAGTAAAGTATGGGTCATAAATCACGAGCGCGGCGCACCGGTGCGAAAGGCGCGAGCGTGCACATCTGTAATAATTGTGGAAAATTCCCAGGGAATGAAAGAGAGAGAGAAAATTTGTCGGAAAAGCCGGATCGCGAAATGAAAAAAAAAGGAAGGAAGAAGTCGAAAAGGACGAGATTCCCACGAAAGAGAGAGAGAGAGAGAGAAAGAGTGCACTTGTCATGGGAACGTGGCTGTATAGGGTCGCTACTCTCCTTTTGCGCGGCAAAACTGGAATACCGGGGATGAAGAGGGGCTTCGTGCTTCCCGCCCTTTCTCCCATACACACATACACATATACACACAGCACCGTGGGTATTACCTTGTCCGCTCGGGCGCTACGATGCCGCCTGCCACCTCTTTGCATTCCAATTCACTGTCCATCGCTAATAGCTTACACGAAATACATCATCCAAATTCTCCGCGTTACTGCGGGGAAAATTCATATTTTCATTTTTTCCGGAATAAAGTATTGCCTAATTATTATTTTTTTCTTTTTCTCGTCAAATCACAGATATACACCTCGCAACATTCTCATCGTGAAAGTCGACAATTAACCGAGTACGGGTGAAAAATCAAAGCTCGCGTCATTAAAACATCGCGCGTCACTTGTAATGCAATTACACCAGCGTCTATATACTGTACACGATCGTGGTCAAGTACAATCGAGGCGGTGCGCGCGGCATAGACGCAAACGAGAGAGAAGGCGAAATAAAGGAGGAATATAATGTGAGAGAATAAAAAAAAACAGGAGAGAGAGAGAGAGAGAGAGAGAGAGAGAAAGGGGAGTGTATATAGGTATGCGAAGCTTGGGAGCTTTAAGTCGTCGGGGGAAGCGGCGGCGGCGGTGGTAGACTGAGAGAGAGGGGCAGCGATACATCGAGGCAGGTGGTGACCAGATGTCTCTCTCTCTCTCTCCTCGTGTATGCTTTTTTCACCCTGTCGCTCCCTCATTTTCTCTCTCTTTCCGACTCTCTCTAATATTAGTCGAGAGCTTTTTGCTGCAACTATACCATATTCCATGCTCGACTATATCTCGATACGCGAGCAAAATATATGCATCGCCGACCGTCGACAATGCGTGCCATTCCATCGAGGCAAGCAGCCATGTAATTCAGCTCTCTTGTTATCTCTTTACACGCTCGTTGCCTTGCTTAATTTCACGCAGCGAGAGAGCTAATAAACCAATCGCACTATACTCGCATATACATGGCAAAAGTTCAAAACAGATAGAAACGAAGAGAATACATCGTATTTTTCGTGGTATATAGAGGGGTGTGTGCGTGTGCCATGTACAGGGACCATATGTGCCATAATAACGCAAGCAAATATATATATCTGGCGTCGTTGGGGAATTGTGGTGCACGTGTGTGTGTTAGTGCGATACCTGTGCAGGCAGATCATTCAAGAGCATTATACGTCAGGGAACAGCACACACATACTAACACACATACACTGACTCCGTTATGGTCTCAGCGACCATATGTCCCATTGTTGTAGAGAGACCAAAAATGATTGTAGAGTTTGGTTGGTTGGCAGCAGCAGCAGCAGTCTCTCTCGATCGACTCGATAGATATACACCTCGACACGTATATTATACGAGTTTCGCACGTAAAAACAATATTCGAATGGGGCGTTCGTCGTCGTCGTCGTCTTTGCAACTAGCCATACCTATACGTATTTGACATTACGCACGGACGAAGAAGCAGGCATGAGAGATTTGCTAAATAGAAAGGAGAGGATTAGTGCACGGGCTATGGGCATGAGAAGAGAGGGAGAGAGAGAGAGTATTATTACGATTTGGCTGGCCGATGTGTAGTAAGAGAGAGAGAGAGAAAAAAAAATTGATTTGCGCGTAGCCCCCTCCGTGTCAGTGTATATCCGACAATAGCTCGCTCGCTGTTGCAAGCGAAAAAAAAGGGTAGTAAAGTCCTGCCCTTCGGCCAACTTACTTACCTACCTGCACACGAGAAAGCCGAGAACATCCTGAGCGTATTGTGTTTCTCGCTCACTCAAGAGTGAGAGAGGGAGAAAAAGACTCTTGTACACTATCGCGTTGCGCTCCTCTCCTCGAGTAGTATAGCAAATTCGCTGCGAGAGAGAGAGAGAGAGAGAGAAAGAGAAAGAGCACCTGTTTCACAAGGCGTAAAACAAAGTCATTACATTACACACATCGGACGCAGCCGCTATGTGTGCCGCCAGCCAATTGGCATTCCCATCGAGCGTCCGCGCGCGGGTCGTTTGCGACGACCAGCAGAAAGAAAACTTAAAATTCAACGCACACCTCCGAGGAATGCCCAAGTCCAGCGCAATTATCGCGCACCAACACTTCCGGCCCCCGCTTACTCGCTCACTCGCTCGCTCCTCCTCGACGGCCCCATACGCGCATTAGCATCAGCACCTGCGCCTACTATACTGCCCTGCCCTATAACATACCTCGTTCCTTGCTTGCTTGCTTGCTTGCTTGATTACTTTACTTGCGCTCACCCCCGACACACCTATATACAGCTTTTATTTTTATTATCTTGCCGACTTTATAGTTTCCACGCGAGATCTTTAACGTTGATAACGAAGTGCCCCCATCCGCTGCTCGTCAACGGTCGATCGATGCATCATCGCGTTGATGCTCTACAGATCAACAGGAATATCATGTACACTCTGTATATATAGTAAAACTCGTCTAGTTTAATCGTGGCGTGACGGTTATAGGGCGGAAGGAAAGAAAAGAAAAGCGAGGCGACAGAAAACGAGGAAGAGTCGACGACGAAAAAAAAAATTTCGAGGGACAGGCAGGGCCCCCAGAGAGAAGAGACGAAGAAAAAAAAAAATGAGCGCAACAGCGCGCAACGGAAGGAAGGAAGGAAGGAAGGACGAAACTGCGCGGAACAAGTAAAACAAGCCTACCCCCGGAGCAACAACAAGCGACGAAAAAAACATCGACTCTGCGCGTCGCGTTTGAATTTTGTATTCGGGGTGAGAGCAAAGTGACGAGAGCGTAAAAAAAAAAAGAAAAAAAAAAGATGCCTCGAGAGAGAAAGCTCTGTCGAGGTAACTCGAGATTTTTTTAATTACGAAAACCTGCACTGTCTCGAGAAACGTTATACCGGCGCTTTGATTTTTTTCTCTAGACTGAATTTTCTGAGAGAGATTTCAAAAATTGTCGTCGTCGTCAAGAAAGAAAAGTTAAAGTTTCTATTTATGGACGCTAGAGAGAGAGAGAGAAAAAAAAAACGCCATGCGCTTGCAGGAGTTACACGGAAGCTTATTATAGAAAGACATGCTGGGGCATCAGCTGCAGTATCGGAAGACATAAACTTCGGGAAAGAGAGAGAAAAAACAACTTTGAATGTAAGGGCAGAAGAAATGAATTTCCCATGCTCGCTTGCGCACGATGGACGTGCTCGCGCCGTTTAGAGGCATAAAATTAGAATTAGGTATACGCAATAACCCACATGAACGTGAAGAAAAAGACACGTGTGCGTCCATTGGAGCGAAAGAAAAAAAAAGACGTCACGCGCGCAGCGTTTATGGGAACATCGATTCACCATCGGTACGCATATATAAACCGAAAAAGAAAAAAAATGAAGAAGCAGAGTACAAAATTGACCGGGATCCGTTACAAGAGGCATGCAAATGGCCGCATGTATTTTTACCAGTGAATTAACTTGTATCTTCATCATCATTATAATTCGTCGAAACATGTACATCGATGTCTCAAGTATTACATATCGTCTTGTTTGTTTAGCACTTGTAACAGAAGAGCGGCGGCGGCGGCTCGTTTTGCGAAGCTGTCAAATATTGATACATACTACTCTATGGTCCAGGTTGGTCTACGCGAAAAGTCGCACGAGTCGCGGAGAACCATTAGACTCGCACGAGTATGGAATTTTTTTTATTTGGTCGGAAAAAGGAGTCGTTGCTCAAACACACGCGCGCGGTTTGTTTTCGAATGCCGGAATTTCTATCGTCCTATTCGTCGAAACAGATGACGCTTGCTTCTAGGTAGGATATAAGGTAGAGAGAGAGAGAAAAAAAGAAGAAGGTAAAGTAAAGATTTAAAGCGGCATATGTTTATGCAAAGTAAGTCTTCTGGCGAGAGAAATCAGCTTACAAAAAAGGCGTATAGGAAAAAAAGTGGCGGGAAATCGGCAGATCGAGCGGTGGCGCGCGCGGGCTACAGCCGTGCGCCCTCGCGATTGCGCAGGCGCTACGAGGGCTGTTTAAAGGGAAGAAGAAGAAGAAGGTCGGTCGGTAAGATGCTTTCGTATAGGCACGCGCCAAAGAGAGAGAAGAGAGAAATTCCAAGATCTACAGCTGCGCCAGCGCGGCACGCGAGAGAGAGGAGAGTTATTACGGGACACCTACGACGAATATGTAGAAAGAGAGTGAGGCAGCTTGTGTGTGTGTATAATGTAATAATACAGCTCCCTCTCTGCATTGGGTTTATTGCCAAGGAGCCGCCAAGGAAACACACAGCTGTCTCAGAGCGAGTAGGCACCTGCCTCCCCTCGCTCGCTCTCTGTACATCTGGTTTTCCGGTTTTCCCTCCCGCCCAGTCCTGGCACACACACGCACACACTCTTACTTATACTTGCGTCCGGGGCTTTTCACTTCCGTCCGTCATATTATAGTGACTTACATGCACGCGATTTGCTCCGAAATATACAGACGCCGCGCGCTCGCTCCATTGTTCGCCTTATAACTTCTTAAAGCTGCTGCCGGTTAGTTGTCTTATTGACTCGAGCCGACCATTTTTCACGCTCCCTCCGCCTATCATCAGTGGAGGCCACTTTTGTCCCCGCAGCTTTCTCGCTCTCTCTCTCTTTCTCTCTTCTGTGTTAATGTGGCTTTACGTGACCTTAAGTACTTGTTGATTTTTTTCCTTCTTCCAAGTCGCAGTCGACGCACGCATCTGCTTTTCTCTTCTTCTTTCAGGACAATCAATTTTCTCAAATGTCACGCGACGATTACACCACGATCATTCGCTTGCGATTCGCGTGCCGCGAATGTGCGAATTGCACATACATATAGGTGCGGGAGAGTTTGCCTTTGATCGGCGAACATGTTTGTCGGTTTTTACGTGACGAGCTTAGTTTATAAGCCGCATATATATAGTAACGCTTGTTTCTCTTGAATACCATTTCGCCGCGGATATAAATGACGATTAATTAGTATTATCGCGAGCGTTCGTTCTTAATGATTGATAAATGACGCGCCGCTAATTTATTCGCACGCGATTGAGGAAAATGTTTTTTTTTTTTTTTTCGAATACTTTTACTTTCGCCGCGGCGGTGCCGAACATCACAGACACACACACAAGCACGCTATCAAACTGATATTCTCGATGATGAAATTAGCATATCAGCAGTTAATTATACATCGCGAGGGCTTGACATTGACGAAAGACGAATTGCGTTGCCAGGTAAGGAGAAAAAAAAAGAAGTTCAAGGTATAGAGCAGAATAATTATTGTAGAAGGATATAATGACGGAGTGCAAAAATCGGCAAACAGATCACGCTCTGCATTATGAGGGGCTTGACCGCGCGCGAGAAGGTTGCGCGCGCGCGGGATGGGGCACCGCCGCGCGAGAACCTCTAACGGTCGCCAAATTCTTTCGGCAGGCATGGCAAACAACATAACCGCGGCGCCGAGTTTCGCGTGTGAGAGAGGGAGGGAGAGAGAAAGAGAGAGTTATACAACAACCGGTGTTGTGTTAAGTGTGTGTGTGTGTGTGTGTGTGTGTGTGCCATATATACGCAGAGACTATGCGCCTCTTATATTCCACCGACTCTTGTGTATGCTAATGCTATGCAGTTTTTGCTGCATTTTTTTTTTGTCGCTGCTCGACAAAGGATCATTCAACAAAAAAAAAAAAGATCAGGAGAGAGAGAAAACAAGCCAGCCGGTTTTTTAACTTTAAATATCCCTCTATATGGCTGAATCGAAATTAAAATCATAATGTGCTTTTAATAACCGCTGCGCGAGTTTGCGACTGATATCGTTATTGTGCTGAACCTGCTGTAAAATATATGCGCGAGTGATTTTTTTTTTTCAACCAACGGTCGGCGCCATCCTTGAGAGTTTTTTAAATCGACTGACTGTCGAAATTCTCTTTTGGCTCCCACGAGAGAGAGAGAGAGAGAGAGAGAGAGAGAGAATCGATGCTAAAATATGCCCGACGCACGCGCTCATTCGACACACACACATATACACGCACGTGAATTCATTATCACTTTCTTTCAAATCGCGCGCGCACGTTTGGTCAACCTGTTTCGCGCTCTCGCGTTTGCTGTTTACTGCTTTATCGCCAATTACGATAAGATTATGTTAATGAGCAAAGGGAGAAGAAGAAAACAAAATTAAAAAACTCGCGCGGCGTTTTTATACACGACGATGAGCCTGACGTTTTTATCAATGGCTCTACGTTCGCCGAATATATATAAACCAGTAAAATTGATGATTCGATTTTGGGCTCGCTCGTCTCGCATTACTGATTTGGAAAACGTGAGAAAAAGCGAGGAAGAGTGATAGAGAGAGGCGTCTAATGCCCATCAACTCTCTTATCTAAACGGCTGCATTGACAATATAATCTCTCGACTAAAATGCGGCGTGATCATATAATTGATTTGTCGACACGCTCGTCTACACCATAGTGCATCGTGCAACGAAATTGTCAGGCTCGAAATCGTCGAAGTCTCGAAATAATACAAACGCATGCACATCTGCATCACTTCTGTCTCGCGTGGGGTGACTACTGTGCCCCCTTCCTCATCTCGGCTTTTTTTTTTTGCTTTCTCTTTCTCTATTCGACTATTATATAATACCAATCCCCCCGCAAAACGCGACGTCACCTCCCGGCGCGCGGCATACGGTATTATCTCAGCTTTAATTGCCTATACGCGCACTCCGTTTTCCCTTTGTTCCAATGTAGATATTCGTTTTTTTTTCTATATACCAGCAAGCAGACGTTTAATCGATTGCTTTTTTTTTTCTTCGAAAACTAACGAAGCTCTCGACTCCTCTTTTTTTTTCACGTGTAAGCTACTCTCGCTCGAGGTGTATGGTAATATTCCTTTGTGCGTGCGGCGTAACTTTGTACACTGAAATCCGGCTTTGGCACACAGACTCTCCGAAGATTCTTATTTTTTTTCTCACACTTGGTGGAATTCTTCTCGCGTACATAAATAAGTATACAGATTTTTCATTATTTCGGACTCGCTCCTTTTTTTTTTGCGCAAGTTTTGTACGTTATCTGGATGTTTTGTCTGGACTGTACTTTGTATATCGAGTGTATATAGAGAGCCGGTCTTTCTCATTGTGTTGTAAACTCTTTACTCGGCTCGTCTCGGGTGCGCACTTGCATTCGAGAGCCTTATATGAACAGCGACTTTTGCAGTATTATATACTCCGAAGAAGGGTATACTACTGATCGACAATGCCTCAAGAAGATTATAATGGGAGAGAGAGAGTGCCGAGAGTATGTACGTATATAAGATACCGGAATGTCGAGTTTACCGAGACCCGTCGTCGTCGTCGTCTTTAAATCGCCGCGCCGCAAACTCCCAATACACGTACCGCGATCAGCAGCAAGCAGCTTTGGACGTATAACGTCAAAAGGACTCATTTGCATTTTAATTTGCAAGTCCATGAGAGCTGCCGCTGCTACTTGCTGCGTTTCTCCTTTAAATCGCCGCGACCGTCTCTCTCTCTCTCTCTCTCTCTCTTCACTTTCACCACGTTGTTCTCGCGTTGAATTAACTATATATAAAAGCTCTGCAATCGGTTTCGAATTGCGTTATCAATTTGCGCGGAAGGCATCGCCGCATACATTCACGGTGGTAATGTGCGCATAATAACATGAAAAGAGTAGCGGCCGAACGGCTTTTGGAGTCATGTGCGAGGCACTTGCGCTCGAATTATCACTCTCGTATTGTACGAATTGCATTATTCAGCCGACGATGGTGTCGCGTTCGATTGCTGTTGACTCAATTACCAAAGAGGCGCTTTCGCTCTCTCGCTCTCTTGCGTAATAAAAAGCATTTATTATTTCAATACTACTATACGGTCAAAAATAGAACAAGATTTTTCATTGCCTCGTAAAGTCGATCAGTTGTAAAAATCGAAATTCCACGATTATTTTTTTCTCTCTCCGGTTTGTTTGGCGTCCTGAAAGAGTAATAAAAGTATAGTAATGGGCATAATTTAAAAGCGTGTATGGCTGAGCGCAGCAGAGAAAAAGTGAGTGTATATATTAAGGGGGGAATTGCTGCTGCTGCTGCTGCTGCTGCGGTGGCGGCAGCCAACTTATAAACGCAATGTAACCTTATAGTCTCGCGCGTTAAAAACAAGAATGAAGGGGGGACGCGTTTCAAATATGGTACGTTATTCGCTTACCTCTGAAACAATGTCGAAGCACGACACAGGTCGATTGACTTCTTCGTTAAAAGCTGCTAATAAATTGAGAAATTGGGGATAGATTTATATAGCCACGATGAATCGAATGGAGCATGAAAAACGCAGCAGCAGCATCACTCGGAAGACAAATTTCCCGCCGCGCTTATATAGCTGGCTCTGGCGTATTATAGCATGCGTAATTGCGTATACGTATAGGAACGCGCTCGTCTAGGTGTGTGCATATGTATGCGTGTGTGTATTAGGGGGCGAAAAAGCAGCTGCGCACCGACGCGACGCGGACGTACGTAGGGGAATTTGAAGCCAAAAGAGAGTCATGCTTTTGGGGGCGGCTCGTCGAACAATGTCCAACAGCAGCAGCGACGACGGCATATGCATACACTCGCTATATGCGCTCCCAGATGTCGAGCGCCCTTATCATTTCAACCACCCCTCTCCTGTATACGTGTGCTCTATACTCCCACTATATGTACATGCCATCGCGCGCCCTTTGTGTCTTTTTTTTCTAATGCGATCTGCGACCAATCGGAATAATCGACTCTTTGTGTGGCGACCCCACCCTATACACTGCTGCATCTATTTGCTACTGGTTTCTAGCATCGCTTGTATATTTGCGTAGACTATATATATATACTCGATAAAGTTTCGCGACAGCTGAGACAATTTTAGCAAGAGCGCAGCGTCTGTCATCGCGATGGAATTTTTCATGTCGACTCAATCAAATTGCGCGAGCAGCGTTCGTTTGTTTTGCCTATCCGAGCAATTTCGTCCACTCGCTTTCAATTACCGCCTCGAATAAGGAAGAGGCAGTTGAAAACAACGAAAAAATAGAAAGACAAAAGTAAAAGTATAGAGGCGTTTATCGAGCGAGCAATCAGTCAGCAGTCGAGTGATTTAAAGGGCGAAAAACAAAAATTGAGGAAGCTTCGAAAGACACACTATATTATACTATAAGGAAGGAAAGGAAGTATTATACACCGTCGTGGTGGCTATACGCTTGCGTGCACACCTCTCTCGCGCATACGTCCGTCCAACGGTCCGCTTTAACTCAATCGCCAACGGTTTTTCTCCCTTATCGCGCGCATGCCATAGCATAGCCGTTCTTGCATCATATCAAGAACAGTGTGGCAGCGAGAGAAAACTGAATCCGAAACGTGCGAATTCTCATCGTCTTCGTTCGCGGAACTACTCGGTTAAGCTGCTGCTGTGTGCGATAACGAGATGTATTAAGTGTCGCTGTATACACACACGCGCAAGAATTTGCAATTCCAAGCTACTCATGCGAATCGGAGCTTTTCGACAAGATGTCGAGAAATGTTTTCGACACTTGTGTGTAAACTATTGTAGTTTTGGCTGCCGCGTGTAACAGGTGTGATATGGCACTATGGGAAAGTCTTAAGATTTCTTAAAGTCAGTGGTCTAAATAAAACGAAAAGATCTCGGCCCTCGATTCTTCTTATTAGCATGAGAGAGAAAGAGCCTTCTCTTCCGGTTGGGAGACGCGCGTCCATCAAAATAGTATAGCCCACCGAGTCAAAAAGTCCTTATATACCTCGCACGCAACGCCAACTCGACGACAAAAGCCCATGTACGAGCGCGCGTGAAGGCAGCGGAAATTAATTAGAGCCCTTAGGAGTGAATGAAGAAGGGTGTGCGTCGGCAGGATGTGGTTTCTCGAAAGAAATAAAGCTCTATACTGGCGAGCATTGTCACTCGGGTTTTTCGATTCGGCAGGAAGAGGATAATGCCCGCTGATTTTTCGACCTCCCCATCCGGTCTGATCGCTTATACACTCCACTCCTCGAAGCAAAACTCATCGCGGATTTACGCTTCGACGCTGGATTAGGAAGTGCCAGTCGTAGATAACCATCCATCTATCCATTCATCCCCGATTTTTCGTCGTCAGAGTTTAATTATAATAACACACCGATGTTTTTTTTTAATTTCAGATCGAGATCGGGCTACGACTCGAGTTCCGGAGACGAGAGCGAGGTCGAGTACAGTTCGTCCGGCGTCTGCAATCAAACGGCTTCCTCGCAGCAGTCGGCCAACCCGAGCAGCACCACTGCAAGCAATTCAGGCCAAGGGAAACACATTAATAAAGGTCGATGGACCAAGGAAGAGGTGAGTCTCTCTCTCTACTTTTTCTATATATTTTTCGTCTGAATTGGCTGTCAAACCTGTTTGATAGATACATAATACGTACAGACAAGTGGTTGCGCATTTGCATCTGGATTTTTATAATAGCAGATCGATGAATCGAAGAGGGACTCGAGTATATAGGGAAGATTATTGCGCGCTATACTCGGAATGCAAGACAGTGAGCGAGAGAGAGATAGAGAGAAAAAAAAGGCGCGAATAATGTAGGTCGAGGAAGGAAGGAAGGAAGGGAGGAAGGATGTGTGTGTGTGTGTGCGAGCGCGCGAAGTGGCTGCTTGCAGGTAGGCAAAAGGCTAGTATACGGTTTCCCATGGGAAATGCGCGCTAAGGACGATCACACGTGTCTTTCTCTAGTCTCTCTCTTTCTCTCTCCCTCGGACTCTACTACTTACTACTTCGCCGACACGACCTCTAGCGCCCCATAAATTTCTCTTTGTGCCTATGTTAGCCGGGCCTAGATCGCACTTGCTACTACTGTACTATTCGCTCGACGCCACGGCCCTATATGCAAAGAGCTGCTCTGCGTTCCGGTCATCCCTTTCTATAATACCTTCGCCTGCTTTTTTTTTTTTCTTTTTACTTTTGGTTCTAGTCCAGCCCGGAAGTAATCGCCCTATGGGAATTCAACTGGCGCCCCATTCGCTCGACTATTTCGTAGACCCTATTAGATCGGCTGACGCGATGACTTTCGCGACCTGTCGTTTTATTTTTTTTCTTCTTTCGTTGTAGGGGAAAATAATCGCGTTTTCATCGGAAAAACTATTTCTCTTTTTACGATAATTATGCAATGTTGAACGAATCCAAAGAATAAATATGGTTTGTGGGGTTGAATTTAAATGTATTTTTTTTTATATCCGACTGTAGGGGGATTGACTAATGAGTTTTTTTTATTTCATGAATGTTAAACAGGACGCTCTGCTGAAGCAGCTGGTGAGCAGCGCGGAGGCGTCGGGGAACGGTCTACGATGGGACGGCATCGCGTCGCACTTCCGCGACCGAAGCGACGTCCAATGTCAACAGAGATGGGCTAAGGTCGTCAACCCCGAGCTCGTCAAGGGTCCATGGACCAAAGAGGTAAACAGTCGAACCACTCAATTCTTCCTTACATTAACTGCTACGTATCTGTGGAGACGTATTTCTATTATGAGAAATTTACGAAACATTTATTTCTATATAAAGGAGGTATTGAAATCAAGTCAGACTCGACGTAGACGTAAATGTCAAGATAAGTAAATAAAAGCTCGGCGTGCGATAAAACGTAAACAAAGTAACGATATAGATATAAAATAGCACGAGAGTGATCGAAAAACAATCTGAAGGTATAGAATAGTGGAGCTTAAATTGGGGAGTTCAACAACCTTTTTTTTCCCAAACATCGGCACTCGAGCGGGGCTGCGTCTGCGCCCGAGGGGATAGTAACTTTCCCGCGCTGATTTTCCGAGACTGCGCGCTCGAAGGGATAGGACACGAGAGGAGGGTCGAGCGAAGATCTCTTGAGAACGGTTTTTCCCGCCAAAAATCCTTGGCAAGCGCATCGATTACCTGGTCACGAATGAAACATTCGATTTACAACTCTTAAATGCACGTTGTACAACGACATTTTTTTTCTTTTTATTTCAATCTTATACCTTCGCTAAGACACTTTCTCGCAAGTTTGCCATTGAATAATTCAGTACAGCCCCTAAGCTCATGCTGAGCAGCAGCGCGATTCTTTGTTACTTTTAAAAGAAGATACCAAAAAAAAAACAGGCGAAAGGGACGAATCGTCTGAATGAACGATGCTGCGCTTGAATGTTAATGGAGACGCCGAAGACATTCCATGGATTTTATATTCTTAACAAGACGTGGTTCGTTAATTGGCTGCATCGTAAAATTCAATTATTAAAATAACGAGCAGCAACAGCTGTTTTATTGCAGAGATAGAAATCTCTTCTATTCTCGCCGCACGTGTTGACCTTTACAATAAAACATCCGCCGGCTTTCTGATTGATCGCCAATTTCCATGCTTACGTAATGCGAAAAATAAAAATCCCAGCTTGTAAGTCTCTCGATGGGGGCAGCTAACGAAAAGCACCGTTAATCAAGAAGGAGCCTTCGAGATAGATATATCCTGGTTTGGAAATTTCACAAGAGAAGCAGAACACATAAAAAAAAAAACTGGAGGCATTGGTAAAGTTCGAGGTCTTACGGCGAGAGGAGAGAAGCCGGTTCGCCACTTCCCAGAAAGGTTTACCAACTATATAGCCTGCACGTACTTTTTGGTTTTCGCGAGCTATAGAGTATAAGGCTCTGCTCGTTTATGCCTATACACGGACTTTCTCCGCGCGCAAGAGAGGCGTTGAAATATGCGGGCTCGCGTGCTGCTCGCCGCAGGTATACGGCCCGCCGCCGATGGCTTCTTCTCTCGGAGCCTTGATACTTTTTTTTTTTTTGCTTCTTCGATGCTATGGTCAATTTATGCCGCTCGTTGTAGTGCGGATTAAAAAATAAAGATATTCGCTGACAGGAGGACGAAAAGGTGGTGGAACTGGTGCAGCGGTACGGCCCGAAGAAGTGGACGCTGATAGCGCGACACCTGAAGGGCAGGATAGGCAAGCAATGCCGCGAGCGCTGGCACAATCATCTGAACCCCGGTATCAAGAAAACCGCCTGGACGGAGGCCGAGGACCAGATCATCGTGGAGGCGCATCGACGGGTCGGCAATCAGTGGGCCAAGATCGCCAAACTTCTGCCCGGCAGGACGGACAACGCCATCAAGAACCACTGGAACAGCACCATGAGGCGGAAGTACGAGGCCGAGGAGGGCAGAACATCCACCACAAGAGGTATTTTTCTTGATCCTTCTTTTCCGCTGATCTCGTACGAATTTTATTGTCTTACTTGACGATCGTTCACCGTCGTAGGTCGAGGGAGGAGAAAAACGGGGGAAGCCAGCTCGTCGAAGGCCAGCGAGCGAAAGCAGCAGCAGCAGCAACAACGGCACCAGCACCAGCAAGTCACGTCGACGACGTCGCTGGCCAGCCAGGGCAGTCCTGCCGTTCCGGCGTTAACTTTCGCCAGCGAGCTCGACCAACTCGACTGGACGCGCGGCTGGGACCAGCAGCAACAGCAGCATCAACAACAGCCACAGTGCGCCGAACAGCAGCACATGGACGAGCGACAAGTCGTCAGCGATCCACTCGCTTCGCCCCCGCGGCGAAATCGAGTCGCGTCCGTCTCGCCGTTCTCCAAGTACGTACTTATACCCATCATTTGCTCATTTCATCGAGTTCTACGTCTGAGGCAGGCAAGAAAAGCCGCAGACAATGAAATACCTACCACAACCATATACAAATAACTACACAACAAACGTCCAATAGATCATAAATTCTCTGGTTAACTAGGGACAGAGAAAACAAAAGATCTATAAACCATCTCATCTAATACAGTACAATTAAGCCACTTTTCATTCATTCATCCATTGCATTGCGTAGAGGTAGATGAGTCGCTCTAATAATCTGTGCTTTTCGTTAAATAGGTACTTTGGTTTGGAAATGAGCGAGCCACACGGCTCAAGGTCGTCTGAAGTACAACTGCTACCCATGCCCGACCTCGAGGAGGAATCGGACTTACACGAAAGAGAAAAAACTAGTCCCCCGCCGATCCTACGCAGACGGCGAAACCTGCAGCTGGAGCAACAACAGCAGGACCATCATCATCATCATCAACGTACCGATACACCCGACAGCGGCAATCAGTCGGATTACCTACTGCACTCGTACCAGCAATCCTCGTCCTCGCAGATCGGCACAGCGCCTTCCACCCCCATCAAACAGCTACCCTTCAGCCCATCGCAATTCCTCAACAGCCTCAGCTCCGATTCCGCCTGGCCAAGGGCGAGCACGCCAAAAGGAAGTCCCGGCCCGCTCACGACGCCGCAGCCGTCCACTCTTCGTCGAGGTATTATCACTATTGTCGTTGTGATCTTTGCAAATTCACTGAAGTCTCGAGTTCGAGAACTGTCGATCTAAGCAGCTGTCGATTTTGCAGAAGGTACGACGCCGAGAACGCCCACTCCTTTCAAGAATGCGCTGGCCGAACTGGAGCGACGAAGTGGCGCGACGACGCAATTGCCGGCAACTCCTAGTCGACTGGATGCTCTCACGGAAATCATCAAGCAGGAGACCGATCGAGAAAGCCTCGCAGGTACGAGCAGCGGCAGCATGCTTGGCGACTCGGGCTACGGCACCGGCAGACGTCGCGGCAAGGAGAACAGTGCGCCCGGCGGCAAGAGGGCGCGAAAAGCTTTGTGTCAAGCCTGGTCTGGAACTTCTCACGATACCGGCTCTGAAATGAGCTTCGCCGTTGAGACACCGGTGAGTCTACTTTCGACTCGTTGTTGTCGTCAGCTGCTTTTCAAACCTATACCCTATCGATAAATTACTTTACTGATACAGGCGTTTTCAATATTTCAGAGCAAAAGTCTGGATACCTCAGTATTGTTCTCGCCAGCCTCCATGGCCTTGGACGACAGTTTCTTGGCAAATGGGCCGAGCCCCGTAAAGGTAGAAACACGTGTTCAAAGTCAATGTGATTCTCAGAATCAACAACAACAACAACAACAACAACCAGCCCTATCCTGGTACTATTCCCGCACCAACCGCCTTTAGACACGCTAGCCGGCCTTACTCTTCTTTTCCTCTCACGCTATGTTTACCATCATCTCTCTTTCCATCTGCTATCTCTAATTTTCTTCTTTTTCTTCCTACGCCTATCGCTCTACTAATACGTTTTTATCGATGTTTTTTCTCTTTTGATTCGTACATATTTTGTTCGTTTTTTTTTTATTAGATGTTGTCTGTTCGTATTGACGTTCGCCCAATGATGCCTAGCTCGGGCTTCCATGTAGCGCCTTATTTAATTATGCTGTATAAACAATTATAACCTTGTACGTACTCCCAAGACAATAAGCTGTCCTGTCCTGCAGAAATCTAACATTCCAATTAACAAACCTTAAAGAACAATAGTTACCGCGAAAGGTAGATACGAAAAGAAAAGAAAAATTCTTACTAGATGTAGTAACGATTCGAAAGATTTCATTAACACCATTAGTTTTTACTTTTTATCCGAGAACGGAAGATGAGGGGAAATTGAGTTTGATAAATTAAAAATCGCTGTCTGTATTTAATAATTATATATTATTTGAAAAGAAAGATGAGTTTTAATGATCATGTAAAGGACTATGACGCTTAATTAGTAGCCGGGTCCAAGACGCCGTCTTATAAGTACTTAATTTATTCTTAATGCTAAGTTGTAATTTGGTGTTACAGTCTTTATATTGGCTTTAATGTCGCTTTTTTATGTTCTCAAAAGTTGTAAAAAAAATCTCATAGCTTGAAGCTTCTTTTATAATGGACTAGGAGCTTTGGACTAAGCGGTTTTGTTGTTATTTTGTTTATTTATGAATCATGTGTATTGTTCTCGAGAAAATCTATTTTAACATCGTGAAAAGATTGCATAATTACTGGCACTTTTGTAAAATGAAGGAAAATAAGAGAAATAAGAAGTAAATGAGTAAAAGTAAAGCAAATTGAAGTTTCTATCTGACAAGTGCTCCCAGAGCGTAATTACAAAAAATAGATTGCATTTTTATTTGCAAAGTTATTATTATTATTTTTCGTGGCTAAGTTATTGTATAGTATATATTATTTGATTTTATTTGATATTATCCATATAATATTTGGATTCGTGTGTTATATAAGTTGACAGAAAGCATGTCTGCACTAACTCCATGAATTTGCGATTCTGTCCCTAGTAAACAAAAAAAGGCCTGGCCTAGCGTACCAAAGTACCTATATCCCGTGAAATCCTCTCTTGAATCCCTGTAAATGTGTTTGAGATCCCTCTAAGACTCGTCCCTCGCCAAAAGTTGTAACCCTTTGTCAAAGCGCAAGCAGCAACGAGCGAAATGAAAAATCCAAAGAATCGTCGATCGAGCGACGGCTCGCAGAGGCGCGCGCGCGTGCATAATACGTACCAAATATATACACAGAGGCCTAGTCACTATCCGATTTCTCACGAGATCCCAAGTGTTCGAGAGTCGAGTTTATGCGAATGGGAGAAAGAGAAGGAGAAAAAAAACACGTTGATCGCGCGGGCTCACCACCGCGTCTTTTCTATCGTCCCCCCCTTCAAGCACACCCCCTTCTTTCTATTTATTTGTATTCGCGTCGTGTGTCGACTAATTAATCGATTAATTAATTTGTGAAATGAAAGGAGACGAGACGGAACGAAATGAACCGGGATATAAGATGATTCGTGGAGGTCGCTCTCCCCTTTCCGGGCTAATGTTTTCCACTGATATTTTCTACTATAACTGCCGGCTGTAGCTAGTGTGTCTATTCCTTTCCAGACTCCCCACGACTTTGCGCCCGTACAGCGGAAGCCCACCGCCAAGAGAGCTATATCATTTGATACGTTCGACAGCCCAAACGACTACAGTCTGGCGCCGTCCAAACGTACAAAGGTGAGTGTTCAGCCCAACATCTTGTGCACTTGATTGACATCTTGCTCTCTTGCTCATCCGCTCGGCAGCGCTCGCTCTCGCTTTTACGACTCCTCACGTCTCTTCATTGTTATTGTCTTAATATTTGTGTTAACGTGTTGTGCAGTCTGATGATTTTTTTTTTTTATCGTCGATGTGATGTGCGATACGTGCCTTGCCGCGCGTTCGATATTTTCCATCCAACGAAGATTAACCAGCGCCTAATCATTCAACGTCATTCGTTCGCTTTTTCAGACTCAGTTGGAGATGCAGTGGACGGCGGTGGCTTGTGGTCGAACTCGAGACCAAGTTGAAATGACGCAAGCGGCTCGGCAGTTTCTCACGATTAACGGATTCACGCCGCTTCGACCGCGCTCCCTCAACTTCTGACCCGACTCCTTAGTCAAAGTCGAACAGCAGTGAGACATCGTCCAAGAGGCGACGACCCGACTGATATTTATGGACTAATTGAGCACGAGTTTATTCTTGTGATTGTCAGTGCAAAAGAATTTTCGTTTTTGTTTTTTTTTTTCTTTTTTTTTTGTTTTTTATTTTGAAAGATATTTTTACATGCGCGAAAAACACGAAAAAGCCCAATAAAATATTAGCGAAAAGTGGCTCCGCTATGCGATTAATTCAGTAATGCAATGGTCGATGAATCTCATCAATCATTAGTTTTTAGAGTTGCGCTGCGTAACTTGCGCCTGCGATACTGTGCTCTCTCACTTTTATACCAATATTCTTCTGTAAAGTTTTCACCGACTCATGCTTGTCTTATTCCCGTTTACCCGCAGTGGGCTACTTTTTTTAAAGCGTTTATCGTAGGGAAAAAAAACTTTATCTATATTATACATGTATGTATGCACTACGTGTGTCGGTTTTCTAATTTTCGTCTAGCGAAGAAAATGAGTAAATGGAAAAAAATTATAGCCGGTTTATTTGATAGAATATTATATTATAATATAAAACATTATTGCGGCCGTTATGTACAAAGAGCCTTTGTATTGGTAATTTAATTTACAACCAAACAATAAAGTAGCGTTGATCACGCAAAACGTACATTGAGTTTGTTCAATTTCTATGTATATTAATAATGTATAAAATTTTAACCGTCAAAAGTCAATACAAATCGAAGAAAAAAATAAAACAAATATTTTTTATTAAACTATACGTGGAATGTGCCTGAAAAAAAAACGCACGCTTAAAAAACACTTCAAATACCATACACACGCTTCTCATTACTATTCAATATAATTTCTTAACGTTTCCATGATTCGGTACTATTATGGAATTCGCACACCACAAGTATTACTTCCATTGTCAATTATATCATGATTATAAGACTTCGTAATCTCACTTACAGCAAAAGTTACATAATCTCAAAAACAGTTTACGTATTCAAATAAATGCATTACTAAAATCAAGCTCGATATTACCGTTTCATTTCATTTACATATTATAGTAATCATTACAGAAAAACTTTGTTATCGGCATGTTTTGTGATGTTGACTTGTCCTTTGATTTGATAAACATTGGATGCTTCGTACTTAAATGCACTTTTTTTTAAAACCAACCACTGAACCAATTTTAATCATCTGTGTAGAGTACTTGTAAAAATCATCCTTAAGAAACTATAAAGACAAAAATAAAATGCCATTCGTTGTATCTTACAAATATTAATTGAGAATGGAAAGTGTGATCATTTCATTGTCTACTTTTATTCAATAACCATTTTTATAATCAATGTATACATTAGAAATTCATCAATAAAAAGAATATCTTGAATAAATTTTTGTTGAATTTACTATTTGTCAAAAATAACTGGGAAAAAATAGTTTATCAAAAATTCTTAGTAAATTCATATCGATTCTAATATTATGTTCTAAAATCAACTTATACTCCTATTATTCATACACTGTTTGACCTAACTATTAAGTTATGATGGAATATTCTTACTGATTGAAAATTGTTATTTTTACGCCATAAAAAGTATACTTCGCTAGTATGAAATGCAGTAATCACTAAACAGTTGATTACATCTGTTTTACTTTTGCCAGATATATAAGAGATTATTATGCTTCAATTATTAATCACATCGTCATATCAGGCTCAAAAGCTGAATGCTATATTTCATTTTAAATGTTTGCCACTATATTTTTCTCGTACCTAGCTTTTATAATGGCAGTTAGAATCACTGCAAACAGCTATAAATAGAAAAATACTACAAAACCACCATATTTACTTTAAATATTCGCAATAAACAAAAAAAAAATCAGGAAAAACTTTATCAAATCTGTCCAATCAAATATTGTTCAATCATTACAAAAATGAAACAATGCTTATTCGCAAATGAATAACATAAACATGGACTTGAAGAAGTTTTTCGAAAAAAATATTATATATTTTAATGAATAAAATATTATAAATTTGATTTGTAAAGTTTAGATCTTCCGTAAACACAATCTTAAATCAACAGTCTAACGTAATTTAAAGTATATAAATGATTTTTATATATATGACGTCCATGAATATCATTTTATTTCCTGCTAGTACTATTAATTAATAATTAAAAGCAAGTTCAAAATAAAACTACGTACGCGTAGAATAACAAAACGCTTTCTTATGAAACACTTCGGTTCCGGGAAAATTGTACTAATTCATTAATTTGATCTAGTTTGAAACTAGGGATAGCGATTGCGTGTCACAACTGTAGGGTACGCTTGCATCATACATATTTGAAAATAAACAACAGAAGAGTCGGTCGGAGCGGGAGTGTCACGAATCGTTGGTGCTTTATTAACGTTAACCACCCTCGCTACGCTCGGGCGTTAATTCACCGTGCCATTAAGTGTCATTTACCGCACTAGTATCGTTATATACTATTTTAGACATTTCGAATGGTGAAGCTGAGTTTATCCGTCATTTAAGCAATAAATTTAATATTCAATTCGAAACAATGACAACTACTGTTAATGACGCATCATTATATATTGCGCTTAGGAACATGATGATTCTACACGGGTTTCATAAACGAGATTAAAAAAAATTTCAAGAAATATGATTCATAATGAATGAATGTCAGGTGAACACATACTGGTATCTACGCGCATTTGAAAATAACGCAATACCCAACTCCAATGTCGAGTTGATATAGGTACCAGTTTATTTGCGCAAAAAGAAACGCCTGAGAATGATGCATAAGGAATGAACCGTTACAGTTGACCGACGCCTTCCAACTTTTTGCTACTGTGTTTGGGATCCTTGAGATTCCTCTCCATTGCCTGATCGACTACCACCAGGTGCTACGTCCAGGGATTCTGGATCTGCAAACAATAAAGAACCTTTCAATGAAACTGCGCGGTTCAGTGCTCAAGACATTTTTTATTATTATTTTTTTAAAAGTATTTCTACACAATGTGCCTGCTGTGTGCGCTGCATTTAATGTTGCAATTTTGAACAGCTGCGTGAACTTGCGGTTATTTCGAAATGTCATTGGCACGTAAATTGAAAAAAAAAAATTGATTCTAATTCAGTACATTTTTTGTTGTATCGAGAAAACTGTGTTATGAATTAGAGAATAAATATTATTCAAGAAATTTGAACAGAATTAATCTTGTTTGAAGTATAGCACCCTCCATGGTATAAATATAACTTGAATAGCGATCAGCTGAGGGTTCGGGTAGATGTTATTAAATAAGAAAAAACCACATGTTTTTTCTTATTTAATAACATCTA
>JAWWMK010000021.1:2493954-2507734 GCA_035047105.1 Galeopsomyia nigrocyanea | reverse complement strand
TATGACCCATATTGGGTCATGCCGCACCTGGTGAATAAAAATCATGACCCAAATAGGGTCATGCCGCAGCAAACGTGTTAATAAACAAAATTTTTACATATTTCTTCCCATCAATAGATTAGCAATAAATGTCAAAAATACAGTTCAATGTAAACATATACTTATGTATACAGATTCAGTTTTATTTTCTTAGCATCCCTTTTTTACTTATTTTTATAAAAACAATAAGCATAAATTATATCAGCTTTTGAAAGCATGAAGACTGCTGAATCTCATTTTATTGAGTACATGTGACCATCATTGAGAACAAATTTCAAAAGTGAAAAAGGGTAGCACAAAAGTGCTCTTTATTAGATTTATTCCAATCATGACAGAAATGATAGTTGAGAAGAATGGTACAGACAATTTGCTCTTCATTGAAATTGAAGAATCTTACTATGGACACTCAGACTTACATCAAAACTATTTGATCAGGATATTGGCAATATGAAATTATATATGTTAAAAAGGCAAAGTTTATACATTAATTTATAGCCATTCTATAATAATTTAAAAAAATGATGATCATTGTTTAACTATTATTTACAAATAATTGAACAGTAAGAACTATTGGAAGCAAAGTATTAATATTATTTATTGTTCAACTGTTTGATTAATAAAAATTGCACAATATAGAGAAATTATTAGATGAGCAATTAATTTTATTATAAGAAATCAACAGAGAAATAAAAATCGTGATATTTTCAATGAACCAACATCAAATAACAATTATGTTTGAAACGGCTGCTTGCTTTTATACAATTACTAAACGACAGGCATTTGTGCCAATTAATTGATACGCTGCACTATGCCTAGGAGACAAACAGAGATGCTAGGTTATAGAGACAATATTTTCTCTGAAGAATACTAGTAGATAATAATAGGTAAGTTTGTATTACAAACCGTGATTAAAAACTTACGAAATATTTTATTGCAAATGCATTAGTTTTTTTTAGTGGTAATCAAGTGGATGGGAAATAACAATTTAGAGGTCAATGAAAGCATATTGACAATTTATATTACCACAAATTTCGATTTTCTCTTGTAGTGTTCGCAGCCGTACTTGTCCTCGACGACCTCGCTCGATTTGCCAGCTTGTTCAGCGCTGGCACTACTGCTCCCGCTGAAGTCCCCCAAGTCCTCATCTTTTTCCATGTTGGTTGTACGACCGAATAACCTACAATCACGTTTAGAATTTCGGAAAAAAAACGTCAATATTGCTGCTTGTTTGAGCGTCCTTGAATTATCGATTGTCTCAACGTCGAGGACGCGCAGTTTCTTGACAGCACCTCTTATCCCGTGTGTCTCCTCGTGGCAATGGAGTTATTTCACGCAGGCTCGATATATCACGCAGGCAGGGAGCCCTGGTCAAATACAAAGTTGAAACAGATAAAAAAAGTTGGCGTAACGCGTACACTTGTGTGCACGTTTGATCGTTCGTTGAGAGTTCAACAGCGTCGAGGCAGCTACATACGTCGTCCACGATATGTTAGCCGAGGGCGAGTCAAGTTTTAAGGCCACTCACAGCCACTCAACCACACGTTCATGATGGTTGTATCGTCCCTCGCGTTAAAAAGTCGAGAGCTTCTCGTGATAATGGAGCCCAGCACTTGTTCGGTCGTACCAGCAACTCAACTTCCAAATGTTCACTTATTTTCGATTTCTTATCAGCGAGCGTTCTCTCACACTAATTTTCTCGGGCGATCAATTTTTTTTTTTCACGCGAACAATTGATCCGATTGGATCCGATTACTTTTGGAAAGGAACAGCAGCAGCAGCAGCCATGCAGCAGCAGATCAATCAGCTCGCACGACGCACACATAAGCATACTACCTAATCGCTGACGCAGTCGCCATACACACACGCACAGCATCGAACTCAGCTAGTAGTAGTAGTAGTAGAAGAGTTTGTTCGCTTTTGCGCAGTGTTTAGCTGATGAATGCCGCGCGCGCATGAGTAAATTTTACAGAGCATCGGGCGGTTTAGTTTGAAAATTAATGTCTGCTGTACAAATAATTTGAATGCACTACTGAGATAAAAATAAAGGCAAGTTTCATTTTTAGAATGACCTATCAAATTTCAGAAGCACTTTTGTGAAATCAATAATGACTAACGATTTTTGGCGGCTTTTTAAGTTTTATTTTTATTTTACGTCAAATAGAAAACGAATTGTCGAACAAATTATGATTATCCGAGGAATAATGTATTAGCAAAAATATTAGCGAGCTTTCATCTGTTGTTTAATAAGTGTTTATACTTTCGTAGCTTGCATACGTGCATTAAATTATTTATAGCCTGGCGAACGAGGAACTTTGATGTTAGGTATTGTATGTTATATATTCCGTAAGTGTAAAACTGCGGTAAAAATATAAAAATAATCATAAGTGAGAAAGTGAGTGTTAGGGTTAATGTTATGGCGGCGGGTCTCTTAACTGAGACTCCGATAAGCCAACACTCAAGCGTGATTTTTGGGACACATAACACATTATGAGGACTGTTATGAGGGGGGGAATCTTCTCGAGAAACATGCATATGCGCAGTCGCAAATGCAATCGAAGTTTGAGCGCATGCGCCAATAAATTTTTTAGCTGATCGAGACTCGAGAACCAGAGACTATAGTGTGTGTACGTATGCAGGCATATGCAGGCACAGTGCAGAAGGAAAGCGATACGAGCCGACTCGTCGAGAGGAAAAAAGACAAAGATAGATAACGAAGAGCCAAGACGAGAGAGACAGGGCGAGGCGAGAAGCTCACGCACGTAGAGGAAGCAGCACTTTGTTGATTTGGGTGCAGGTGAGTTGGGTTTCTCTCCGCAACGTTCGAGAGGCTACGAAGATCCCGATACACGTACGACTGATGACGGTGTTGGAATAGCTATCAAGCGACTGAAGTAATAGAGGAGGCGTGCGAATTCATATAGCAGATTTAGCGAGCGAAGGGGAGTGAACCGCAGTGGCTCTCGCGCTCGAGGTTGCGAGGAAAACTCTCTAAAGTTTGTAATGCGCTGAGATGAGCTGGTGCAGGCGCGTGATGCATGGAGCCGCGGCGCGGAAATCACGCGACGAACACTTTACGACGCAGCTCGGCCCGCACATCGGCGAGCCCTGCGCGGCCGCGGCTGCTGCTGCTGAGGCTGCTGCTGCTGCTGCCGCTTGCAGCCTCGACTAACATGTTCAATGGCTCTTTTCCAAAAGAGGTACACGAATAAGGTGCTGCTAGACGACACCGAGCCTCTCATCAGCGTCATCGAGAATGCCAGGACTGTCGACTCCCACACGGTATGTGCAACGAATATAGACGCTTATATTCGTTGGTATGTGCATCGCACTTCCGTGCTTGCGATCCATCTTTCACTCTTCTTTCGCTCTTATCTATTACCTCGCTGCTCCAAATCTCAACATCCATTTCTGTACACCTATCTATAGATCTCTACTTAAACTTAACTGCACAGCTCGGCATTTTCATTTATTGACTATCATTTCTGAATTCTCTACCTTGCTGTTATTCTTCACATTTTAGTATTTTTTGCTAGGTCATGAATTATCAAATTTCAGGAATACGTAATAAGAACCCAAAGAGGGCCATTACTTGAAAAATCTTGGCGAGTTTGCAGACGCTACAATGACTTTGTCCAGTTGCATTCTATTTTGTCATCGTCAGGCATTAACTTGCCATTACCACCCAAAAGAATTATTGGTAATATGGAACCAGACTTTATAATTCAGAGACAAGCTGCACTACAGGTAAATTAATGGCTTATCTAGTGCATGTATACTATTTTGTGTGTCTGTTATTATTTCATGCTTACTTTGTACTTTGCATAAAAATTGCAGAATTATCTAAACATTGTACTCATGAATCCAATTTTGGCATCGTCATTACCCGTGAGGAGGTTTCTAGATCCTGAGAATTATACGGCACCACTTCATGGTAAGCAAATTTGCCTTTAATACTAAATTTCAAAATTCTTGTTTCCCTCCTTGTTGAAAAAAAAACGATTATTGCACAGAAATAGCACTACAGCAAGTGTCACTAGCTTTACGTAGTGATGCTAATTATGAAGTTGGCAAGGCTATACCTGACATGGGTTGGCGATTGAGAAAGCATTATTACACTGTAAAAAACAGACAAAACCCCAAGCAAGAATTACTTTTGGCATGGGTTGAATTCGGGCCTGACAAACATTTACAAGATAAAGATTTACAAGGTGTCTTCAAAAGTTTAGGAAGTCTGAAACATTGCTACATAGAACCAATGATCCATCAACACGTAACAGAAAATGGTGCTTTGACCATTCGCAATTTTCATCCAGATGGTACTTTGCGAGATGTTTTATGTAATACAAAGCCAAAGCAACCTTTCATTAAAAAATATGGAAATCCAAAGCAAACAAAATCGTTGACAGTCACCGAAATTTCTACTTATGCATATCAAGTAATGTTGATATTGACAATTTTTCACTTTGAGTCAATATTTTCAACCATGAATAATGACAAATATTTTCAATTACAATTGTTATTTTATTTCATAGATTCTAGAAGCACTTAGTTTTCTGCATGAGAAAGGATTACCTTATGGACACTTGCATACAGGAAATGTTCTATTGACTACTTCTGGAGCAAAACTATTAGATATAGAAAATGGATTATTAGGTTTACCAGCATTCTACAGGCCATATGTGGTTCAGAGGCGGAAATTACACGCGACGGTAAGGATTGCATAGTTGATCCTTTTTAAAAATTCAAATTTTTGTCTTGAAAGAAAATTCTGCCTTAAAATTTACCATTAAAAAATGATATTTTCTAAGATCAAAATATGCTACTTTATTTACTGCTGCACCTGTAAGAAAAACAAATGAAACCTTTGATTTTTTCATTATTCTAAGAAATTTAATGAAAAATGTATTTTTTAATATTTGAAAGAAACGAAAAACTTCATAGTAATTATTTGATTGCGTCACTAGTAAACAGTTAGTATTATTTTATATTTTTTTAAGTTTATTCAATAGGTAAATAAGGTACTATTATCCAGTTTTATAAATAAAAATAAATAATTTTCAAGAATATTCAAGACTATAGGAAACCAAGACTAATGCGTACAGGTACCTTGTGTACCTCTGCAGAATTCAAAATTAACTTACAATTAGTCCTTGAAGTTCATAATAATAATAATAATACTAATAATAATAATAATAATAATATTTCTCCAAGCTCTCAGCAAATGATTAAGCCATTAGTATTAATTTGTTGACACCCAAGTTGTATAGTAAACAAAATGACATTTTTTTATTCTTTTTACAGACCCAAGTAGATGTATATGCTTTTGGACATGTATTATATGAAATGGCCTTTGGAAGGCCTTTATTAGAAGCCACAATTGGAAATTCTGACCTACCGCATTGTGATTCAAAATTAAAAAATCTTTTAGAAGTTATATTATCCCACGAGGCCTTGAAGCAGGATCTTCCTTCTGTTGCACAATTAATGGAACATCCATTTTTTGAAACAGCACGAAAAAATTCTCAATCCAATGCGAGTGCGTCTGAAAAGCCGCACTTCAAACTTAGTAGTCATTTGAAGGATGCACTTCTGGAAGCCACAAACAAGGCTGAATCAAGACTGAGAGATGAGCAGAAAGTAGCTAGACATCAAAAAAGACTTGTCAAAGTTCAAGAAATGATGAGTTCTGAAGAAGAAATGAAAAAAAGAAAGCATAAATTGGTAAGTTTGTTTTGTTCAAATTCATTGTAACGTATAAAAGTTGCAGCAAAATTTAACTATAGTTCGCTATTTATTTCTACTAAATCATAATTACATAGCTTTTTATATTTTTTTTACATTTACTTACTGATTTTGAAAATTTGTGAATCTGGAAAAAAAAATAATTTTTGAAATGGAGCCAATTATTAATTGCGAAAAGTTTGCAGTATATGCTATATGATATTCATCTCCAAATATAATACTTTTATCTGTAATTGATACTATTTTTAAAGTTTTTCAGTAAATCAATAAATAAGGTCACAATTTCTTTCTTTATTTACGGGCTTTGTACATTAGCAGACGTCGGACATCGGACGTCAGACGCCGGACGCCGGACGTGCACGGAGGTGAAAAATCAAATTGATTGTTTGCTAAAAATTGTTTATGATTTTACGAGCTAATATGAAACAATCAATTTATTTTTACACCTCCGTGCTCGTCCGGCGTCTGACGTCCGATGTCTGCTAATGTAGAAAGCCCCTTAAACGTTACTTAACTTAATGATATTAAAAAAAATTGTCATTTTAAGTTCAATTTGCAATACGATTTTTATTGTGCGGAATCAAAATTGCAATTAATTTTCATGAACGAGACTCCTATTTTTATATTGGCATTGAAATTTCATTGAAATTTTAAGTATTTATTATGCACTGCATTCTATTTTTTACGCAGTATACTCTATCCCATTAGTATTACGAGATCGTTGATTTTTTTTCCAGAAAAAAGAACAAAAATTAGCCCAAGAACGCACAGCCAACCAATTAAGTACAAATGGTACCAAACAAATAAATGGCAAAAGTCCCGAAAGATCTGACAGCCCAACTAGTACATCAACTGCAACCAGTGTTGGTACTCTAACACCACCATCCCACGGTAAGTTTTATCGCGATATTTCTATAAAAATGTGTCAAATAAAATTCGAAATCTCTAATATTTTACTATACTTAATAAGCTGGACAGAGAAGTTGATGGCATAGACTTCAATCGGTGGTATCGCGTAGATCATTTGACAGGTCAACATTAACAAATTACTTAAAGATGTTTTACATAATTGTTGAGTGTCTTTGAGTAGTTGCCTATATTATTTGAATATTGTATTTTCTTTCCAACTGTTTTATCTCAACTTTATTCAATCACAAATGTACCTATAATACTATACACATAGATGTTGTTTTTAAAATTTTATACACACATTTTTTATTTTAGTTGTTAATTGATATACAGTTGCACTATTATCTGATATCCCAAGGAATTCAGGTGCTTAGATAAGCGTTTGTATTCGTAGATTATACGCACGCACTCTCATTTAGTGTTCAATTACATATTCATTGAGCTTGAACCATTAGCCCCTGTAAATATTATTTGTATAGTCGATATACATATATATTTAAATGATTTAATGAGTACTCATTATTGGTAGTTTTGTATTCATCGTGAGGTCACTATTATATTTACATATTCCATATTGTTTGTTTGAATTTTCAGGTTCCACTGAAGTGCAATCAACCAGTTCCAAACAGGTAAAGAAGGATTCGTTTCCGCCGCCACCTCCAATGCCAGTGTCTTCAAACGGATCTACACCAAAAACACCACTATCAAATGAAAGATCAGCTTTACTAGGAAGCATTTGTGCGTTTAACAAAACGAAATTGCGTAGAGTTGCCAATGGCGCTCACTGACATATATGCATGTCAATACGCAAAGTATACAGATATAGTTTAATTCACATTCCATTTTTAAATTATATCAATGTCGAGATTCGAATGGGATGAAATCTTACCATTCAAAACGTTCTCCATTACACTATTAACAAACATTCATTGATGGTTTATACATATACATATATTATACATATATACATATAAAAAAATGTTGGTGTTAGGTTTTTCGTACGACTGAATTTTGAATTGACGTTTTCTTAAGAGAAAATTAATTGAAATTCATCGCCGTGCTGTGATTTCTGGTTAAACTACGATTTTCGTGAAAGTAGTGTTAGACTTCTGTATTGAGCCTACACTAAAAACAGAAAACTTAGGAGTATCTAAGAGATGTTAACTATATTCGAAATAATCTAATTGTGCACTTCATAAAACTAATATGGATATCGCAAATTTGTAATCGAGATGTTGTATTTTATTGTTCTTGTAGAATAATACAGCATCATTACTTCTCCAACTTTGAATATTATAAACTTGCTTACTAAAACCGATTTTTAATGTTTGGATGATTGATACACAATAGCTATTAAAATATTGCCATCTTTTGTAAAACATTATTTTTCAATTTATATAGAAGTAAGCAATATCATCCAGAAAATTGAGATTTGAGAGTTGAAGTAGTTGTCAAAATTTGTGAATTTGCTTACTAGAAATGCAAAAATTTTTATACAGTAAAATAAAACGATAAAACTGAAAAACGCTCATACTTGAGAATGCAAGAGTTTTTCATCCAAACACTGAAATGGCGAAAAAATATAATAGATTGATACCAATTTTGTAAATATTAGAAAACGATAAACGCAAAGGAATTTTTATCTCCATTAATGACTGTAATATAAGTTTTTGTCAGCTGTACAACAGTTTGTTAGCGAGGTGTAGTAACATAAAAAACGTAATTATATGAGGCCGTCGAAAAACGTGCAAAGTTTCTGTGGAAACTACGTAACACTTTTATGAACATATTGTGTAAAGAATCATATGCATATAAACGTATGAAAATACGTACATATAACGATTACAAATTATTTATAATGAAGGATATCCTCGATAAAGAATATAAGTATAAGAACCAAAATGTTACCTATATTACTATAGGAATCTTCCAAAATATATTTAAAAACCTACGAGATTCATTTATATTTATTATAACATTACGCTAACATTATTAGACTCTTATTGATGTTTTTCAAATTTTAAAGTTTTAATTAATTACTAATTTGATTTATTTATCAATTTAAATTATTGTGATATTAATGGTTATAAATATATTAATTTATACCAGAAGTGTTTAATGTGTTAACCTTTCGTTTCCCAAAAAAAATTATGAAATTATTCACGTACTAAAGTCATTACTGCAATTCTATAAAAGATTAGATAGTGATTTTTTAGCAAAATAATGGATTATTGCATATTTCTATCGTAATCTCTTTTTGACGTGTTTGCTTGCAAGGTCAAGTTCGCCAGGTCATATAAAGCATGATTAGCTAATGACAAAATTGCTCACCAGTCAATTCCCACAACTTTTCATAATTAATTCTATTTGAAACAGTTCAATACATTCAATACATAGATTAAATAAGTTAGTTTCAAAAAAATAAATAAAAAAGAAAAGATTTATAAGCTATTTAATGACAAAAGTTTCTTTTTGGTTATCTTCAATAGTTTTGCAGATGTGTATTTATAAATAACTACTATTTTCTGAAAAAAATAAGTAAAATAAATCAAAAATCTTAATTAACATTAGGAAAGGTATTTAATTATCAGACACATTCAACAATAAATACATAGTATAAGTATAAAGTGATTAATTTCATATATACAGCATTATAAAACTCATGGCATTGGCGCTATAACTAGGTAGTTCCTGCCAAATTTACATTGTATTTCCTTTAAAAAAAATTACTTATATTTTTACAAAAATTGATGAGTCAATGAATTGTTTGTTACGTTTTGTCTGTGCTGATTGTAAAATAGTAATCATTACTTTAAAGTATGCACATTCACGTGCCAATACCTTTCGGAAGATTCAGCCGGCTGTTATAAAAATGAGTACACAACATATTCAAAACAGAGTAACAATTATTTATAAAAAGAACTGAATAACAGTTCACAGTTCACTATCGTTTTGTATATTCCAACAATTGGATTAAAAAGTTCTTATTACAAAAATATTTCTAATTCGTTTTGAATAGTAAATTTTTCTTATGTGCAATACTTTCTATCGTATATTCAAATTCAATCCCAGCAAACAAATAGAATATTCACTCATTGCAGGTTTTGTGGCCATTACTTTTGACTAGCTGGCGACGTCACCAGCTATTACTTTTTTGTCAAAGTCGTACATGAAGTTCTTCTGTGATTGTTTGTAATCTAGAAGAATGATACACATTCAATACTTGTGTTATTATGTGACAAGTCGTACTTGATTAAATATTTATACTTTTTACCTAAAGAGTTCGTCCTGAATTCGGTCAGTGATAGCTTTTCGAGCATCTATTTCACTGGCATTTGAATTTCTCAAATCAGCTAACATTTCACTAAAGTCTATGGGTTCTCCGTAACACAGAGTTACCTTCTTCTTTGTTTTGAGCATGTAAGGAGGCTCATTTGGAAGAACTTGATCCATACCAAGATGAATTATTGGTACAACCAGTGGCACAACAGGTGATTCAAATATAAGTCTTCCTACACCCCATTTGAATCTGTAAAAAAGTTGCCTTTAATGAAGAGCCATTTCAATGAGTGAATAGGTTTATAATATGGATGATGGCGAACCTTAAGTTTTCTTTGAGCATATTGACTTTGCCTTCGGGGAAAACATGAACCCAATCTCCATTTGCTAATTTTTCTATACAAAAATCAATTGCTTCTTGATAAACCCCACTGCCTCTTATGACTGGTACACACTTTCCAAGCATGAAAATATAAGAGTGCCAGACATTGGTGAAACAGATGTCATGAGCTGCCAAGGACCATCTCATTTTTCGACGGTTCAGCAAATATTTGAGATCCAATGTACCTGTTGGTGCATGTAGACGTGTTAATAATGTTAACATCAGTGGATCAATGGAACTTATTGCAACTCAATACAACTTACTCCAGATGCCAGGGTCATCAAAACAACTGTGATGATTTGACACAGTAATCAAAGGAACTTCTTTGGGTCGAGAGCTCAAGGCTCTTTGGATAATGTGCTTATTGTAGACCGTGGTTCTGTTGAACCATTCTAAAAATAAAAATAGACTTTAGACTACTTTTGAAAGAATTTTCATTGACGATTTGAATTGGAAATGAGTATAAGGAAAGATTTGACTTTAAAATGATAAAGACATTTGATGACAACAATGAAAGGTCATGAAAAAATGAGGTGACTAAGCGTTTGCAGAAACAGCACAGCCTTGGCTTTGCTTGAAAAATCATTAGACTAGAGCGACTAGAGCGGGAAACGGAACCGAGAGTGGTAACGAGCGCGACTAAGAGAGCTGCGGCCGCGCGTGAGTATAAGGTAGTCGCATGCCCAGGGAAATAGCTTAAATAATGCATCGGAAGCGCATAAGTAAGATAAGTATACAGCTGGAATTGAAGGACTGTCGGAAAGAGAGAGAGAGAGAGAAAGAGAGAGGAGAGAAGGAAAGAGAGTGTGAGCGGTGGTACGTACCCATGATCATCTTGGAGAAAAGGCCGACGGCGGCGAAGGTTAAGCTACTGGCGAAGCTCCAGAGGGTGCTGGTACTCCGCAGTTTGGGTATAATCCACTTGATATCGTAGCCCATGGCGAGAGCGAAGAAGCGTCGACCTGGAGCCGGAGGACAGCGGCTCGCCGAGGTCAAGGGGACTTGGGCCTGCCGTCGCTGGTGCTCCTGGAGTCTCCTGGACTCCCCAGGCGAGAGGCTGCTGCTGCTGCGGCCACCACGGCTGGAGGAGGAGCAGCTGCGCCGGCAGCAGACGAACACGAGGGCAGCCACTAGCCCGCGCTCGATTCTCTTCGGTCCTTGAAAAAAGAGCCTGCTCTGAGGCTGGCGCTGCTGCAACTCGCCGTCGCCGCCGTCGTCCTCGTTGTTGCCTTCGTCGTCGTGCGCCAAATATCGTCTGCTCTCATGTTACGACGCGCTGATCGCCCCGCTGCCGTAGAGACGAGCCGCCGTCTCAGCTCTCTGCTAGCTTCGTTTCGTGCACGACGACAATGCACTATTCCCCTTTTCCAACAACGCGGACGCTTGCACTGACTGCTCGTTGCTTGTTCTTTTGTAATATGTTTATTACGCGAGCAAGTCACTCTCGCGCACTCTCCAAGTTGCTCGCCAGTCGCTGCCACTGCTGCCAGTCGCGCGAGCGAGCGGCTCCACTTGACTGTGTGTCTGTCGTCTGATTGTGTCGGTGCATGCCATCAGGCTAATTGCGCGCATGCGTACGATTGCGTCAGGTACACATTTTCTGATTTTCACTTCTCTGCTGACTGCTCTCTCCTTCTCGCTATTCTCTATAGCTATCTAAGCTATCCCGCTCGCTCTCGCTACCTTGACTGCACCGAGCGCTCTGCAGCGTGTCTGTGCCTGCGCATGTCGATATTGTCGATGTGTACATGACGTCATCTCGTAACATGGCGCTTTATTGCGCTGCTGCGATTCGTGCATTTAAATCCAACAAGTTATCGGCATTTTCATTCAACATTTTCCAATATCGCTTCTTTTTGTTTTGTTTAACATACGCATGCACGTCATAAGATCGTTTATCAGTTGGTCCATGTTGTGCAAAAAATGCAAAATTGTTACACACATTACTTTTTTACGCAAGAAGTTTTGCTTGTATAACTCGCCGTAACTATTATATTTTGTCTCATATATTTTGCGTCTGATGGACGGCTCTTCCGATTATTTATTGTTAGCTAAACTGTCGAGTCATCATTTTTTCTATTATGCTCGTTATTTATTATATTCTTCACTCTTATTTACAAACGCGAATCACTGTAAGATTGGATAATTTAGTCATTGATGTAACATAGAAAAACGCAATTTCCTTGAGCGAAGTATTACATAAAAGATAGAAAAGCAGTTGCATAATGAAGATGTTCTTAACTATAAATTCATTCGAAGTTGAGAGCTATCTGCGAAAATTGATTTGACTTTGTCTTCGACTTTGACAATAAATTAGCCGCATTCCGATTTTTTTTTTTCGTGTACTGGCTCAGGTCAGAATTGCTGTCATGCAATGAGGCAAAGCCATAAAAACAAGAACATATACATGCATACGTGTGTGTTAGCGGTCAAAGTTATGGTTGGATACTTTTTCATTAAAAAAATTTTTTTTATAAACTAACTTTCCGAATCCATAATGTTTTATAAATGAATAATGCAAATAAACAAACAATTTTTCTAGGCGGTAACCTCCAAAAAAATTTTCACACTCATTTATTTCCGAACAAAATCACATTTCCATTGCTTTCTTGTGGTGCGGCCAAAACTGACAACTTTTAAAAGTTAGATTATTAGTTATCATTCGTGATAGATAAGTTATGAAATATTTACGTTACATCAATTAAATGAAAATTGAAATTAAAAAAATGTATAAAAGTAAAATGAATCATTGTCCTTTTCAGAAATCTTCGCATGTTGGGAAATGTTTCGGGACGCGCGGTAAGTCTGTTGTTTCTCCAACTTTGAAAATTAAAGCCATTCCGAGATTCGCGTGTTGATCTATATGACAGTAATATAGCCAATAACCTGATAACGAAATAATTAGATAGTTAAAAAAATGTGTGATATTGCCGTCAATCGCGAATTGACATTGTATATTCAAGAGGATTTATTAACTGCGAATGTACAGACCAGGGTTATTTGCATGAAATCTGATAATTGTATACCCATTTGAAGGAACTTTAACGGTATCTTTTATAGGCGCTTTCTTTAATTTTCTTATGATTTTTCCTTGGCGATCCATTTTTTTTAACGAGATCGTCCGATATTAGCTCAGTTAGTGCCTTCATTGCAACCACCCGAAAGAAATTACCGTGTAACTGAAGCGGATGACTAAAATTTTCGGAACTCTTGAATATAATTCCTGAAAATTAACAGTCTGTTTAATACTAATATTCAAAATAATGCAAATAATCATGAATATGAATATGTTTATAAAATTTAAAGTGATAGTAACACCTAATAAAAATAAAAGCGATAAATCGATATACAAGTACACTCGACGGAAATTCTAACTGACGGAACCTTTTTGAAAATTCATCATGGCGGGTGGTATAGAAAAATTGCAGT
>JAWWMK010000021.1:2472325-2493854 GCA_035047105.1 Galeopsomyia nigrocyanea | reverse complement strand
ATTATAACATTAGTAACCACTATACGAATTTTCAAGTATTTGTCACCTTTTTCGACTAATAGCCAATACAACCTTAAAGCACATAAATAACGCTTACACCGCAACTTAGGGCTAAAGCGCGTAAAAACTCGGCAACAAGAGACTCACCTAATCACAATAAACAAAAAGGCAATTATAAAATCGCGTCTCTGAATTATAGCGAAAGCAAAGAGGATGCGCTCGTGTATATATACGCAAGGGCCGATACTCGAGTGAGAGAGAAAGAAAGAAAGAAAGCGCGCGATAGCGATGCGAAAGATGAAGATAATCGGTGGGCCCCGCGCGCGCTCGCAACAAGAATGCGCGGCGGCGGCGGCGACGGCGCAACCGCAGGCTCGAGCTTAATTAACCGGCTCCCGCAGCAGCAGCAGCGGATAAAGAAAATCTCTCGCGAGTGTATATGATGCGAGAGAGAGAGAGCCGTGCCGGCGGCGCCCGACAAAACGACCCCTAGTCCACTTAGGCTTTAATAGAAAACAAGGAAAGTTATTATGCCAGCCACTCGAGCAACGCTAGAGGCTAAATATCCCCGCCAGGCTTCTTCATAGAACTTGTTTTTTCTCTTGTAGTTATAGTGATTCGAAATTCGACTGTGTTCATCGCAGAACGGATTGCCGAAATCCGTGAACACCTCGGGGGATCTGTTGTTCGGAATGTGAGGAAAAATGGTATATAAGGAATCGAAAAAATACACATCGGAATTGAGGCGTCGCGGTAATTTGCAAGAAAGAAAGAGATAGAGAGAGATAAAAGGGAGTTTGCGGCTAAAATTTTCGGAGAAAAGCATTGAAATCCCGAGCGTAATGTCTTTCCGGGTATCCGTTATTCTCTCTTTCTCTCTTAATTTTTCGTGGGGCAGCCGCTGCTCTCGGCCTCGTGATAAAAAGAAATTGCCGAGCTAGCCGGAAGATAATCGCCGGGCCGTAATGATAGAGGCCAGCCCCCGGAGCTAAAGGATCCAAGGACGCGCGCGCGAGCGAGAAACCAGCACCGCCGAACAATGCTACCTACTATATACCTACGTCGCTCCGGGAAAAAAAAATTCGCAAGTTAAGGGCCCTCGGGCACGTGCAAACGAACGAGAGGAGAGAGAGAGAGAAAAAACTCACAAGGGGTACACACAGTTAAGTCGCTCTGCTTTATGATCCACAGCTGCCATTCGGTATTTTTTTTCTTACCTGGACGATTTTTCAACCGAGACTTTGATTCTTCCGTGAAATATGATTTCTTGTTCTTCCGCAAATAGAACAAAAAAAAGTCTGATCGCGCGCAACCGTGATAGCTCGTGATTTGAAAGCTATTTGGAATTACCGTAAAGCTCGCAATCTCTCGTGGATCGGAGCAGTTCTCGTGCGCCGTACAATGAGCGCGGGGCACCGAGAGAGCGAGTGTGTGTGTGTAAAAAGAGAGAAGCGTATATTTGCTCTTTCGCCGCGTTATCTTGAGCATCAACAATCAATAAAAGGGGCAAAATCCTTGCAGCAGCAGCAGCAGCTTTGCGCGCACGCGGAGGCTTTATCATATCGATCAGAGTGCACGCTGCGGCTGTGTCTTTTTGTTTGCGCAGCATCGCTCTCCCTCTCTCTCTCTCTCTCTCTCTCTCTCTCTCTCTCTCTCTCTCTCTCTCTTTCTGTTGCGAAGGATAGTACTTAGGCGCCCCGAAGATAGAGTCCTTCGATTCTCTCGTCCTTATAATAAATATCATTATCTCTCTGGTTGCGTCTTCGTTGCTCTCCTATGTGCAGCTAGATGCAGTTCGCGGAACGGTGACGCGGAATAAAAGATCAGAGGCTTAATAACAGCCCGGCGCTGACGTTATCTCTTTCCAGCCAGCCAAGCCAAGCGACTCAGCATCTTCCTTCTCTCTCTCTCTCTCTCTCTCTCTTTCTCTCCCCCCCACCTCCGCGTTGCTCGCTTGCCGATATTAAAACGTTAATCTCTCTCTCTCTTTCTGTACTACCGGTTATACATAAAACTTGGCTCCTCCCTCTCCGCGCACCCGCTGCCGCCCGTTGCTGCTGCTGCGTGTCGCCTGCTCTTACTTGGCTTCGCGATCGCGTGCTCTCATCTCGCGCCCTTACTCTCTGCGCACCGATCCAACAACCCGCGGCTAGCCAACATTCCCTCGCTCTTCCGACACTCTTCTTCTTCATCTTCTTCTTGTTCGTACACCCATTTCTTTTTTCCAAACGCTATATTCACCTCACGGCTAATCAGCTGGATTTTTCATATCTATAACCGATCCTTATACACCATTTCTTTTGACACATCGCGTGATATACGCCTCGAAGCTTCGGTTTCTATACTCATAGTACTTCGTAGGTTTTTTTTTTAGTTTCGACTCCGCGACAAACGTTCCAGCTGCTGTGTAAATAGTCGAGCATTTAGCTTATCGAAATGTTCATGAGAAATGAAAATGCGTGTGCGCACGCACGTGTGTATACACGTTGAAGGGATAAGCGGACCTTTTTACTTCTATACTGCTGCTGCTTCTGAAAGAGCTACTGCGTCGACCAATTAAAATTCCTTTGGCTGCCGCGCTCTCTCTCTCTCTCTCTCTCCAAGAGTTGATGATTAAATTCAGTTCGTTCTAGTCACCTGTGGATGAAAACAAAATGGTTTATTTTTTCTATGTATAACACACGTTGGATATAGCCGCGCGGTTGATGAGTGCATTGACCGCGCCCACACGTGACTGTAATTTTCCTTCTCGTCGGATATGTGTTATCGATCGGAAAAGTTTCATCTCCCATTTTTTTTATGTTTTGTTTCCAATCTCGCGTGAGAGCAAGTTAACTGTTACATAGTTTTCGTTAAAAAAAAACAGTACGTTATGAACGAAACATAATTGTATAGTTTTTTTCGATATCGATGTTATCTTGTGTAAAGGCAAATCAATATAGTTTTCTTTAATCAATTGACGTTCCTTACGAGCGCGGATAGTTAATGGAAAATTAAATTTTGACTCGGTTTGATTGCTTTATCGAGTTCCGAAGCCTCGCCAACAGCATTCTTGCTTTAAATTGACTAGCATGGCAAGTAACAAGCAGCGCGCCAGCAAATGGAAATTATTATTTGGACTCGATCGGGGCGCAGAGTAATAAATTTGAAATTTAATGAAAATAACGATGAAAAAAAAAGTAAAGCAACAACGAAGCAATGAGTTACTCGAAATATATTTTATATCGGCGATAGGAATCAGCCAATCAACTGTAACATCGGTTTCAGCGCTATATGTACAGTAAAAAAAAAATAAAAAAAATGCATCTCATCTCCATCTGGCGTTGAATCGATTCTCGCAGTGGAACCGCAAAACGATCGATACAACTCAGCAGTCGATACATATAGCCGGGCATATAAAGGAGAATTAAACAAACATAAGAGTATACGGGCGCGAACTCCCGTTGAGTAACCGAGTGACGGCCGTGGAATGCCGGAAGTTGAAAACGTTGAAGAGCGCAGGAAAAAGAGCAGAGTTAACGATCTGCGCCAAGAAGGACTACAGAAGAGTGCATTAGGCGCGCGAGCTGTGCAGGAAGCAAACTATAGCAACGGGGGAAAACTAGAGAATGATTCGCGCGGTCCGCATCGCACGAACAAGCCGCAGCAGAGGAATTGAGCTCTATCTCTAGCTGCTGTTTCTGCTGCTTGATTGCGATCTCGGCAATTACGGGAGATAAAAAAAAAACAGAGTCTCCGTGTAATTACGAATAATTCGATAAAAACCTGTGCTATTTCCCGAGTATTAAGCGTCATCTTTTTTAATGCCACTGCTCACCTTCTCTCTCCGCGGGGAGATGTTGTTAGCTGTGGCAGTTATACACGCGCGCGAGCGGTTTTTCCGTATGACTTTATACGATTTTAATGCGACGGCATTGTATGTACGAGCACTTTTTTGCCTCTGTCGACTGAATTATACTTGCGCGATATTATATACACGAGTTTCACACTTGTTTGCGCTTTTTAGGGCTTTATGAATATCTATTTAATATTAAAAACTTTATGCATTGACTTATATGTTCCCTTGGAGCGCTAATGTGCTTTGCAAGCTTGGAACATACAAGTTTTCGTCAAAAGTTAGATCAAGTCTTTCCTTTGGCGCGATAGCAACTTTATACCTTGTAAGTTTTAAATTACGCTTGGCGTTCAAATAGTCTGTGAATCTATTCATCCAGGTTTGAGAGTTGGAGCTTGAACATACTCGCACCCAACTGACTAACTTATAAACAAAGTAAAGTGATCAAATACATAAAACCGAAACATCGAGTGAAATATGGTGAAGTGAGTGAGAAAGTGGAAAATGACGATGGAAAAGCAGCAGGTGGGCTTGCCCAATTTGGACAAGCAAGAGAGCTGCGACGATCCAAAGAAGACTAACGGCAGCGCGATGGACACGATAATGTCGAACTTGGCGCGGAAGCGCCGCACCAGTGGATTATTCGGCTCGAAGCGCTGGTGGCAGCCGAGCTGTTGGGCCTCTCGCAGCCAACAGGAAGCTTATCTGCGCAAGCTCTACTCGCGCAAGTACAGCGGCGTCGACAATCCGGCGATGAACACGAGCGACGAGCAGCCGAGCGGCTTCAACAAGCAATCTATCAACGGCGGCGAGCTGCCGAGTGGCGACGAGCACTACCTCGATGCCTTTCTCAGAGGCCATCGTGCCGAGGCGGCGTGCCTACCGGCGTTGTCGACCCCGAGGGCCAGTCCCACGGAGAAGTGCGTGGAGTTTCTCAGTCGAACCGAGACGAGGACGCGAGAGTGCGTCATCGACATTCAACACCAGGAGGCCGCGTCACTGACGAGCGGTGCCATCAGAATGGTCGAGCGCAACATCGAGGGGATCCTCAAGACCACCGTGCGTTGCTATCACCACCTCGGAAATGAGTAAGTCGATCTCATGGTCAATTGTTTCTCTCGCCTTTTCTCTCTTTCTTTCGAAACAACAATTGGCTTCTTGGAGTCGAAGCGTATACATGTACCGAACGAGGCACAGAGATGTAAAAAGCCTCGAAGCTGCAGACCATTTACGTACATAGAAGGTGCCTTATTCGCCGACACCTGTTTAACATTCCCTTTTGTTCTCTGCCACTCGCGGTTTTCTTATACTTCTTTCATCCTTTACGATCCTCTAATTTGTTTCAGCAATCAGCATCTGTAAAAACACCGCGTCCGCTTTAAAGCCTGTACCATTCTTACACTCTCCTAACTGCTATCAATTTGTAATTTGAATATCTCTCTCTCTCTCTCGCTCGCTCGCGCTGCTGAAGTCACGAAGTGTATACCCGCTTATTTCACATAAAACCATAAAACGAGTCCATGCAACTTGCAGCTGGCGCGAGGTAGTATGGCTTTTTGCAACTATTAACCTTGAGCAACCTGCCAAATATAGATTTTATTGCGATTCTAACAGCTAGTGTTTAACGCTTCAACTCGCATTCGCGCGTATCGGCTTACTTACGACCGTTAGAAACTTAATTGAGGTAAAAATAGGATAAGCCAATGGTTTAATTACCTTCGGCATTGATACGGTCTCGCTTATATCTCATAGTTGCTCGTTTTTTTTTTAGCCGCGGTAAAATTTTCAAATTAATCGACGAGCAACCACGCGACGCCGATAACTTATATAAACGCGCGAGAAGAAAAAGAATCCAACGCGAGCTTCGATTTAAATAATTGCGACGAATTTACGATCGAGCCGAGCGATATTAACGTGTAAAAAAACAACAATTTTTTTTACAGAGATAAAACTATACGTACACGCGGCGGCGGAGTGAGAGAGAGAGAGAGAGAGAGAGAGGGAGAACTGGATCGAATAAATCATATAAAGACGTGGAAAGTGTGTGACACTCGCGCAGTTTCCGGCAGCGCGCTCGCGTCTATATAGCCATAAGCGATTAATGAACCGTAAGACACACGTGTGCTAGCTTAATCACTGGAATATTCAGCCGTTAAAGCGATATAACAGCAGCGCAAGCGCGTGATCAAATATATTTCATCATTGAAATTTATGCGAAAAAAAGAAAGAAAGAAGTCTGTAATAGGCGATAACCACGCCGCGAGAAACTCGCGCGTATATAGGCAATAATTCTTTGGCACTCGATCGCAGATTGTGCTAATGAAGTGCATTAGTCTGTTGCGAAGTGTTGGTTTTGATATTTGCGTGGTCGGTCGAACTCAGTCAGGTAAAGGAAAGAAAAAGGAAGAGTGAAAGATGCATTCGCGCGGGGGCATGCACGGAAGACGTCATTATACCTGTCTGGCAGAAGTGCAAATATCAATATGTATGTATATATAACGACATATAGCCGTATATCGGCATTGAATAGAGCCGAGGGCGCGAGCGAGAATATAGGCATGCAAGCGAAGAGATGAAGAATACAACTATGGAACGGGCCGTATGAATCGGCCGATATAGAATGGGTCGTCGTCGTCGTCGTCGCACATAACAATCGGAATAAAAGGGGCGCGCGCGCAGATAAGAGCGAGCGAGAGCTTGCACTTGCGCCTAATGACGATTGAAGACGGAGCTGCATATCTATCTCTCTCTCTCTCTCTCTCTCTCTCTCTCTCGGGGGGTGTAGCAGTTGAGAGTATACTGCAGCTCTAAGCAGACTCGACTCGCGCGATTGAGAAAATTATTCAGGCCGTTACGCTTGCCGTTGCACCGTTATCGGATTTCGATATTTTCAATGCCTCCCGTCCCCCTCCCTCTTCCAGCAGCATTCGATCGCATTGTGCGTGCGCGCCTGCTTCGAACACAATGTGCCTCTGTGCAGTGCAGAGAGAGAGAGAGAGATAGCCGATCTGCTACCTGCTGCTGCTGCTGCTGTTGGCCAAAAGAGCGACGAGCGGCCGAGACCTGCTCTATCTTTCTCGCGGCCTGCGACGGCAGATCAGCCATGGGGATAATAGCTTTTGTTGGTTTTTTTTTGTTCGTTGTACTCGTATCTTGCTGCTGCACGCCGCCGCACGAGCGAACGGATTAAAAAGCCACGCGCGCCCGGCTTTGTTCGCCGAATGGCCGAATAAATTTTAATGACTTTATGCCGCTTTTTCCTACATCTATATACTACGTACGTACCGGCCGGAGCTCCAATTTATTTTGGTTCGCCACTATTACCGAACGTACGGCCTTTTATTAACTCGTCCTACTGGCGAAGTTCATTTGCGAAAAAAAGATGGAAACAAAAAAAAACAGCAAGAAACGGCAAAAGTGATTTAGCGCTAGTGGGGCCCGCGAGCATTGGCAGGCCGTTATTAAATTTTGATCGGTGTCGCGTAATTCAGCCGCTCACTATCTCTCTTTATAATAGTGTTATTTAACGACGGGGTACTCCAATTACAGAGCGATATTTCAAATCCCTTGTGTATATATGCGGAATGTGCCGCAATGCAGTTTATATAGTTGCGAGCTCTGCACTGTCACAGCAAATCCGTCACACACACGACATATACACACACATGGCAATAGATCTGCGACTCGCGCGCGCAGTCGTAACTCGCGCGGGGCTCTCCGCCGCCGCGACTCTCGTAAACAAATTCCCAAAAGAATGTAAAAGGCACAATGAGATACGCGATTGCATTCAAAAAAACGAGCAACAGCAGCAGTCTCGATTTATCGACCAACACCTACCCTCTCGCGAGAGCATGAATATTGAGTTTCATTCGCGAAGGACACCTGCGCGACTTTTAATTTTTTGTCTCCTTCCCTCCCTTCTCGCAGGAATATAAAGTCCAGCCGAAAATGACAAGCGTGTGTATGCGTAATTTATCCCAACGATAGCGCTCGAGGCTTGAATGGGTTTAAAAAAAAAACAAGAAGAAAAAAAAAAGTTCCGAGGGACACTCATCTGCGACCGGTCATAACGAGGCTTTATTGCAGCTGTGACGAGGACTTCCTTCGCGCGAGTTGACGAACAAAATCTCTCGGCTCTCCGACGATGTAACATCGATATAAATTATCCAACGCAATCAGCTTGGAATTTTTGCGGTTTGGTGTAAGAGCAACTTTCGAATACTCTTTATTTTCTTTTTTTTTTTTTTACTTTTCACGAGAAAAAAGTGTTTAATGGATTTACGAGCTCTCGGTCGAGCTGCGATATTATCAGCGAGTTATTTGGCATCCATTCGCTCGCGATGGAAATTTTCAGTGGGAAATTGACGCGCGATACGATAATAATAATAATAATAATAATAATAATAATAATAATAATAATAGTCGAATGAGTTCGTCGCGAATATGCCATATCGAATATCGAGCGCGATATTTTCCGTTATATTATACTCCGTTTGCGTGAAATTTAATAAAAGGCAATTGTAAGCCCACGCGATACATAAATTAATGGCGTACAACTCGCTGGTATTAAAATATTTGCCAGTAGTAACATTCATTTCTCTCTCGTTTTCATTAACGCCGAAGCAATAAAGCGCATTGTAATGAATTGCAATATCTGCGCGAGAAGTTGCAGGGTGCCGGTCGTTGGGCAAAAGTGAAGCTCATTAATAATCGATAATTAACAGCGTTTGGCGCGTCGCGAATATATAATACTTTGCGAGAGAGAGAGAGAGAGAGAGAGAGAGCAGTACACGCGAATCAATTGGATCACTTTCAGCATTGCCAATTATTGCCTCGCGATCCCCCGGCAATTAGCACGCAATCCACCGAATTATCGAGGATAATTAAGCCGCGATTGCGTTCTATTTTTTTCGAACGCCATCTATATACAACACGCTGCAGTTTACAATGCAGACTCTTCATGGAGCCTTATGTTGTTTGGAATAATAAAAAGAAAGTGACTGGCGGCGGTGCGAGATGATGATGATGATGATGGAGGCCGGTTCTCCGAGCGAGCGAGCGAGAGCGCGCGACGGCACGAGAGTTGTAAAAGCTGCGTGCAGTTAAAACCTCGACTCGCTTCTCCAAGCATCTGCGGCTTTTTCGTGAATTAACGAGAATGCTCGAATTCCTTTAGGGCTGTTTTCGATTTTTTTTTCTCTCTTTCTCTCTTTCGAAAATGTCTAATAATCGTAACCACTTGATGTTGCGATAACCGATTTACATCGCGGGTATTTATGCAGTGGCTTGACATTTAATTTTTTTTTTTTTTGCAAATCACGCGACGACATTCCTTAAAAGTTGCTTCAAGTTATAAATTCGTTGAAGAAGCGAGATATAGCCTGTAAAAGTAGGAGGAACGCGCGCACAGGAGAACCAGTCTAATAGTCGCGGTATGATTAATGTAATCGATATGCGCGGCGCGTGTGCAGGAAACGATCGGCAATTGGCTTATATATTTATATTTCCATTTAACAGGAAATTGTATCGCGAAAATTCATTTGACTATTTCACTTCTTTTACGCTCCAACTCGCGGAGAAAATAACGGTCAGCTGCGTGCAAAACTGGAGTTCATGTATAGCAATTAAATTTAATTGCTATCCTAAATAACTGCCGCGAAAAAACAAAAACAAAAAAAATAAAACAAAACAAAAAATGAAGTGAAGTCGAGTGTAGGCTGCTGACTAATTTTTTTTTTCTCGTCGTAGAAATTGCAGTGGTGAAACCGCGCGCGTTAAATTTTTCACGCGGTCGCAGCTTGATTTCACAAAAGTGTCAAAAAGGCAAGAAAAGCAAACTAATGGAACTGTGGAGAGCGCGCGCGAGAGGCAATTAGCAGAAGAGCGCATCTGCCAACGCAACTCATCAGTCGCCGCAGCGAAACGAGCTTTTTTCTACCCGCGCACATCTGTGTGTGTGTGTGTGTGTGTGTGTGTGTGTGTGCGTGTGCCACTATAATCGCAAATTTCGCGCGGTGCGAGCAGGACGTTCATCAAGGCCACTACGGCGAGGCAGAGTGTGCGTTCGCGAAATCCAGTTCGTGCAATAGGCGAGCGAGAGAGAGAGAAAGAGAGTAAAAAGTTGACGACGAGGCGCGTCGATAAATATCCCAACGGGAGCATCGATATACTTTCCGTTAAGTCTCCCGTGGCGGATGTGCGTATCGGTGCGCAAACTCGCTCGCGAAAAATCTCGAGCACGCGATCGTTTATTAATCGCTGAGCTTTTCGCTGTTTTCATGTCGCGCGCGCACGTATAGAATGCAGTCGTCGTCGTCCCAACAGGCATGATCATGTGTCTTTAATTAACCCTTTTTGAGATGATAATTAAGGCCCCCCCTTTTTTCTGACTCGCCGCGGACGTTTGCTAAATGAATGCTCTACTAACTTATTAATGTCTGCCTTGCTCAACTATATAAGCATGCGCTCGGCGCTCGTTTACTACCGTTTTTGCAAGTATTTCAATCCTCTCGACCATTTTTTCCTTCAACTGCGCAGAACAAAAAATATTCTGATAAATGTAACCACTCGCGTGTACGAGATGCGAAATGCCTGTTTCATTCGCATTTAAAGTACCTTTCAGATTAAACTAACGAAGAATCATAATTAGTTAATATCTGGATAATATTTGCTTGATTTATCATCGATAGACGATACCGTGACTTTATAAAAAAATGAAACTGATATGCTAATACCTTTTGGTTAATCGAATCGCAAAATATCAGTCGGAGAAACTAGTTTAGTTTTTCTCCGGCAAATGCATAAATATCGAATTAATTCTCGTTAAACCGAAAGCGCGCGCTCTCGGAGAGGAAACTCTTACTTTCCGGCCAGTTTGCACAAATAACAGCAGTAATTTTTTTTCCTTACGAGAATCAGAATTCGCACTTTAAATAAAGTAAAATTATCCGACGGTGGAAGCCTCTTAGCGGCAAGGTCATCAGTTGCACCGCGCGCTGCAACTTTCCCGCGGCGATAAGATATATTTGAAGCGCGCATTCTAGCGATTTATTCGAATGTGCCCACATTTTCTTTTTTTTTTTTCTTTACCTCGAGCGAAGCTATTTGAAGACGCTCTATGGAGGCTTTGATACTGCATTTACGGATCGAAAAACTAGCAGCATTCTGCCGCGACTATTTCAATTATAACGTTTATCCAGGTGGAGAAAACTTTAATTGCTTAATAGCTCGAGATAATAAGCGGAACTGATGTAGCTTTTGTCATTTACGGGGGGTAATTAGCCATGACTTATTTCTATCGATAATCAACCCTCAATTTCAAACCACATTCCGCGATTTACATTTGAAGTGGAAATCAATGCTGTTGTACCAACTAGAAGATGACGCTTTAGATATATAGTCATGTCCAACATCCACTGCGCGCAATTATATCCAACTCGCATTAAAGGAAATGGAGTGCTGCCTGAAAATTTCCCGAGAAATTGGAAGCGTGTCGTGCTCTTATTCGTATCATCCGTATATTTGTGTATGAAAAAAAGAGAACGGAAATTCTTGGACGCTCGTACAAGAACCTGTTTAATTACAATTGTAATAACTGTTAATTTTGTGATGACATTACGACTGATGATGCGCAGCAATGTGTGTTTATATATAGTAGCTGAAAACTAATAAATCGTCGCGTGAAAACAAGTTTTTTTTTCCCATCTCTTCTACTTATCGCTATGCATAAGATGTACTTGTTAGGATGGAACGCAATAAATAGTGACAAGTCTTTCACAGCAGTGGGCTGCCATAGCGAACGCGCGCCAAGCACAAACGACGTGATTATCGTTTCGTCTTCATCGTCTCGTGGCTGTTTTACTGAATGCCCTCGACACTGCTTCTCTCTCTCTCTCCTTTTTTTTTCACCGTTACTTTCTCATTTCCTCACACTCTCAAGCTCTCAAGTCAATCGCTATTCCGAGTCTATATCCAATCGATCACTGTATAAACAAAGAATGAACATTTTTTTTTCTTTTGGCTGCTGATAATTGCTGGAAGGTATGTTCAAGCTTGAAGTTGGATCTTGACATTTGGCGAGTGAGATAAGAGTCGCATGCAGCCCGAAGTTATACGGAGAAGCTCGCGAAAGAAAAAAAAAAGTCGGCGACATCGCATTAGACTTCCTCGGAGTCGCCAAGTATATAGTAGTAGATATACATTTCCAGCTGCAGCTCATGCAGGCAGGCGCGCGCGGATACCACACAACTCGCACGCGAGCTGCTTCGCGGCGAATTCGATGCCGAGGCATGAGCAGCGCAAAAGTTTAAAAGCCTCGTGTGTAAGTAGTCGCATGCACGTACATACGTACACGCGCGGGGCCGACGGAAAATAGAGAAGATGTGTTTTGATTTACGAGCGACTGCGGCTCCTAATTAGAATTCAAAAGGGGCGAAAGCAGCATCAGCAGCAGGAGGACTGCCAAGAGTAAATAGCGCAGGTGGCAATGATGCTCGCGCCGCGGGCAATATCTGTGGAACTTATCTTTGTTACATCTTGGGATATTTCCTCTTGATTTTCTTTTAATTTCGAGAGCGCGCGCGCCGCCGCCGCCACTGCCGCAAGATTAATCGCTGCGAATTCCAGAAGTCCACGCGCGCGTACAGTACAGTAACGCAGCTTGCCGCTGAAAAATTTCGACGAATTTATTATATTTAATGGAAGGCCTTTAATTATTCCGTGGCGCATGATAAACTGCATGTCTGCACAATTATCTTCATTTCGTTAATGAATGCTTGCGCGCGCTCGAGCGTACATGTGAAATTCGAAGGTAAAAGCTTTTGTTATAATGAACATACAATTATTTGTGGACCTTTGGCTTTAATGTGGTAATATGAGTGGAGTGCACTAATTAACTTGATGTTCTCGACTCATGCTTGTCGTTTTCGCTCGTCTCGATATACCTTTTCGCAGATCTCACTGTGAAAGATCTGATAAAGTCATTATATGAGTGACTTTATCATAAATTGAAAACAAACTTGTGGTAGGCATTCGCTCTATTTGAGTTATGATATTGAATTTGTTTGTATCTACATTGAAAATAATTCGTAAAATTATATTATTCACCTTCATTGGATGTTTTGAAACTTTCTTTTATTAAAAGAAAAACACAGGAATGATTCAATAGTCATACATATTCACGTATCATTATGTAATTAATGAGTAGTTGTTCCTATAATGTAAAAAAAATTCCATTTTTTGTGATTCTTTGAAACTATAACCCCTGTCATCGATTTTACATATTGAGGTAATTAATAAATTTTATTAAATACACGAGAGAATGAAATAAACTTCCCCTTGGCAGTTATTTATATATAGTCATTCGATTTTCATTAAAAAAGTAAATCGAAAGATTATTTATTCATGATCACTGTTGGGTAGTATCAGCGCCAAATAGGATACAAATTTTTAGAAAATAGTGAAACTACCAGTATCGCTGCTACTCACGTTGCAATATTGTAGTTGTATAAGTACTTTTATTTTGTCTACATATTTTGGAGCACTTATAAACGAGCTTTCTGCTTTGAACATTACTCTCACGATTTATAAATCATCCACTATAGTTGGTGTCGATTCTAATTTTTCAAATTTGATAAACATAATATAAAAATTTCAATTGTTTTTGTTTTTTCTCGACAGTAGACTTCTGCAAAAGCTTGAAAAGTTCGAGTCGCTCGAGCTATTTGAGACTTTCGAGTTTTTCACGAGCATCTCAAACCGCTCCAAAGCTCGATTACACGCAACTACAAGTACAATAATTTTTGAAATGTAGTGCAACTACTTTGTGCAAGTAGTGCCGCTACCGTCTCGAATTTTGTACTGCGCTACACGTGTAGCGGCGCTTCGAGTAGTACAACTACAATCGATTTTATTTGTAGCTGCACTATACTTGTAGCGTCGCTACTTCTCTAGCCTCGTCTGTATACAGCGATAGCAAAATATATGCAGCGGTTTAGCGTAAGTCTGGACTTGCCCATGTCTAAAATATTGTCTCGCTGCTTTCAGCCAACCCTCAGAATCAGAATAATTATCGAAATTGATACTCTAAACTGTGCACTATTGCGCATACACGAACGATAGTCCAATTATATTAATTAGTTGCATTTTATTATCAATATTCATTTAATATGATTTGATTGGCTAGCGTTGTGGATATTGAACGGCTTCATTATGTTATATGTATTTCAAATAATCAGAAATAAACGAGATCATATAGTTAGAGCTCTTGCGTACCTATTGTAAGAGTTTATCTGGCATTATTTTTTATTGCACGATTTTATACAGCCTATAAAAGAAAGATTTTATGATTATTGATACATCTTACGAAGATGCGTAGCCCAACCGTTACTATAATACATAAAGGCATCTTTACTTCTAACGAGATTGAATTTCCAGCAATAGTTTTTCTGAGAAATAATTAGCGCATCAAAATTTGTTTAATAAATAAAAGCTCTTTCGAAAAAATGACGACTGCTAACGAGTATCAAAGTAAAATAATACTCGAGTTGTTGCTCAATATAACATAATCGAAAAAGTTGGTTTTAAAGTAGCAATGATATGTTTATTGCAGAAAAGTATGCAAGAGCTGCCGGTGTCCACGGGAGGAGCACCAGCGCAGCCCGTCGGAGGCCGGAGGAGTGGTGCCGGTCGGCAGTCCGAGCCTGGTGCCGGGCACGAGGATGGGCATGGCCGTGGGCTCGGGTCCGGGTTCGCTGACCTCGCCCAGCCAGCAACCGATCGGTCAACAGCAGCAGCAGCAGCAGCCGAGGCCCGACAGCTTCGAGAGTCCCGTGCAGCCGATGCCTCTCGGCGGCATTCCGCCCGTCGTCCAGGACGCCCTCAACCAGCAGCACCACCACGCCCAGCGACACTCGCAGAGCGACGACGACAGCGGATGCGCCCTCGAGGAGTACACTTGGGTGCCGCCTGGACTCAGGCCTGATCAGGTCAGTGCTTGATTCGTCTTTCGCTAATTGCTCCTTTGCTAATTTACTCGTTTTCTCGGACCCACTTTATTTTTCATAAATACTCTCGCGTCAGATTTATCAGCAAAGATAATTTGACGTTTAACGGTGTATGCACACACTTTCTCCACAATGCGCGTCGATAATCACCGCTCATTTGGTCTCCGCGTTCGACAGACATATTTTTTTTTATCCTACTCCAGGCAAAACTTATAACGAGGAAAGGAAAATCACGGTTAACGGGATATCAGCAATAATTCATCGAACCCGCTAACAATTTACGAGATTCAATTTATGTATTTTTTCCGTCCTTATTTTCCGCGCAACTGCGGCGCCGCGATGTTGAGGTAAAAAAAAATGTATAGCGAGTATGGAATAGAAAATCGTCTGATATGCATCGGTGTACGCCGTCGGGGGGAAACTAATGTGAAGTTCGTGAGTGGTTTACGCATTAAAAGAGCTAGCCTTTCTCACTGCTCAACATTTCAAGCTTACACGCAAAATGATAATTACATGGCGTTTTAAAATGCAATCCGAGCGAGTTTTACACGTCAATGACGGGTACAAACGATGCGAATTTCAATATCTTTTCGTGAGAATTTCGCCCTCAATGCTGAGAATATCTTGCGATGAATTTTTTATTGTCAAAGTGACTTTATTAAAATAATAAAATACGAAGAAAAAAAATTAACGCTAATTGAGGCAGAATATAGCGGTAAAAGTGACGGACAATTTTTTTTTTTCAAATTAAATCACCGACTGCTACTTCTCAGGTAGTAAACGTACGAAAAATATGAAAAAGGCACTATACGCAAAAGACAAGCGAGAGTCTGACTCGTCATAACAAATTGTACGTATATAAGGTTCGCGTCAGGCACACAACGATTGAAATTGCCCCCGAAGAACATAATAATCAGAATGACTAGCCGAGAATTATACACGTACGCGTTCCGCGAAGAAGCTCCAATTTCTTTTACTTCAACTGCGCGCGCAACAAGTACACAGTGGCGTGGTTTATATAATAACAGTGCCGAGATATCGCGCAAAGCAAATATTCGAGCCGAGGAAACAAGTGTAAATACAAGTGCGAGTATTGAAGAAGAAGAAGAAGAAGAAGAAGAAGCGCAACAGGTAGATCAGCCTGCACTGTCAAGTTGCCCGAGACGCAGAGAGAATGAAAGCATGCACGAGTCTCGAGAGACGACGGAGTGACAGGCGTCGAATTTACGCGAAAGGGAAGTGCATATGCACGCGCCGCGCGGGGAGGACCGCTCGAGGCCTTATGAGAGACGCGTCGGAATGGGTAAAAAAATCAGCGAGAAGCCGATGATGGAATGCGTATACTTCTTATTTGATCTTTTTACGGGCGCGGTGTGCGTATGTGTGTGTGTGTGTGACGAGGCTGCCGGAGAACGAAGCGTAGTTAGTTTTCTCTTGTGCACTGCTGTGATTATGCACGACGTCAGAGCTATTTGTAACCGAGACACGCAGTATCTTTCAGCTTTTTCTTTCTTCTTCTTCTTCTTCTCCCCTTTCTATCGCTCGGCGCGGTAGTATAGTTTATTAACCGAACCTCGAAACACTCATTTTCAAGGGAAAAAAAAGCTGTAGCAAAGTCGATCGATCGCATTTGCCGCGTGGGGGATGTGCCGTTATAGCAACGAGCTGAAAAAGAATCGGGCGAGCCATTGTCGAGATTGCCATCTGCGCGTACTTGAAAATTTCAATTTTCACACACACACACACGCGCGCAGAGGGACTTAACAATGACGGTTAGCGATTGAAGTAGTCAGGTGGGCTGTCTTCCTGGCACCTGCGGCACTCTCGTTTATACTCCACGCTATACGCTAAAAGACGAATAACAAGCCGCGCACCGGAAGAAGAGTTGCTGCTGCCGCGAGGCTCTCACCCCGCGTATACATGCACATCCCGTGCGGGTTGCGACCACGACGACGACTATATGTTATTGTTGGTTGCTGCGCGATGTCTAATGATTCCGAGCGGAGATTCATTGAGCTTTGACAGCTATGGTAGCTTGGAGCGCGGGGGAGTGCACTTTTGCCCGCAGCGACTTGCGCGAAATTTTCATTCGATGAGCTGCTTCCGGTATGCGCGGCTTTCTAGATGCTGCTCGCTGATTGATCTACTCTATCAATTATTGTCCTACTTTGAGTGGTGTTGATGAAGCCGCGCTTCTATATGGACCTATAGATAATTTAATTCTTCGATGAAGACCATCAATAACCGCTGATTATTTTAGAATATTACTTTGAGTTTTCGAACTGTCTATTCGAATATGCATTACGTCGATTATTAATGATGCACTTGAAAGTATAAAGTAACGAATAAAAGTGCAATCGAGATGGCTAAATGAGCGTGTTTTATTTTGGCAGGTGCACCTGTACTTCAGCGGACTGCCGGAGGACAAGATCCCGTACGTGGGCAGCGTGGGCGAGCGAGAGCGCGTGAGGCAGTTGCTTCAGCAGTTGCCGCCCCACGACAACGAGGCCCGCTACTGCAGCGGACTCACCGAGGAGGAGAAGCGCGAGTTGCGCGTGTTCGCCGGGCAGCGAAAACGCGAGGCACTCGGCAGAGGTCAAGCCAACCAGGTATACAAACACTTCCCTCCCTCCCTACCTCGTATTTTTCAAGACCCTTGAGCTCCTCTCTGTGGATTGGGTTTCGGACGGTATCCAGCCACGAAAAGGATCCTTCAACTTGTCCTTTGATCCTCGGCTTACAACATCTCAAATATGTCGGGTGTACTACGCAACGGCTTCGTAATTCTTACATTAAAAAAAAACCTCGGAATATCATTTGCTCCCTTTCGTAAGCTCGATGAACTTTCGGTTTTTTTTCTTCATATTTTTACTAGCGAAATTTCCATTACTCGAACTCGATAATATTCAAATTACACGAGTTTTCAAAGAATTTTATCAGGATCATCGATAATCCTCGCTTTTTTCTACCTCTATATACGAAGAATATAAGTGTAAGAGGCAGCATGAGCTTCGCGTTGTATGTATAATCCGTTGATAAGCCGCCAGTCGCCTTTCGCTGTAGCCCCCGAGGGAGCTACGACATAAATTATTCATTGTCTTTATAAGGCTACAAGATTTGGCTGATCTATAGCTGCAAAGAAAAAAAAGATTATTATTCTCGAGGTTTAGTTGTTTTTTTTTTATCTTTGGGTTTCCAAGAAATAATGTGAAAGATATAGGATGATTGAGAATTAGCATCTGTATCCGCAAAATTTCCAAAACGATTAACAAATAAGTTGAAGGATGACGCGATGCGACTTTCTCGTCAAAGTAAAAAAAGTTGTCTTATTTGGGATCAAGTCGCTCGTCATCCAACTAAGAAATAAGCCTTTGTTAGCTAACGATGCATTGCAGGTGGAGAGGGCGCACGGCAGTGGTTGCCGAGAGTGCGGTCGAACGATAGCCCAGGGCGAGATCGCGGTCGGCGCGCATCGCGCCGGTCCGGCGTCGCTGTGGCACCCCGGCTGCTTCGTGTGCTGCGTGTGCCGGCAGCTGCTCGTCGACCTGATCTACTTCTGGCGAGACGGTCGGCTGTACTGCGGCCGCCACCACGCCGAGACGCTCAAGCCGCGATGCTGCGCCTGCGACGAGATCATACTCGCCGACGAGTGCACCGAGGCCGAGGGACGGGCATGGCACATGCGGCACTTCGCTTGCCTCGAGTGCGACAGACAGGTCAGCTTTCCAGCTCTCTCTCTCTCTCTTTCTTTCTCATTAAATCTTCTGTGCTGCTGTGCTCTCGACAAATAACTACTTCGCGTCACTTTGTGATTGCGCTAATTGCATTTCGATAATTCAGTCTAGTGAAAAAGGCTGCGACAAAGTAAATGATTGTACATTCTTGTGCGTGATTTGATTCGGAACAATAATTTCACGTCATTAATATATAATTTGATGCTGCGATTGTACAGAAATGACGAATCATTAATTCCATCATTTCGAGAAATTTCGTGATGTTATGCTAATGTATATACTCGTTAGTTTACACTAATTACGTGCACATCCACTAATTGATCGTGTATGTACTTGTCGAATCACGCGTATAACTACGGATTGTATACAATGTACATATTATGCCTGATTTGCATTCCTCGAATTAGTTTGTTTTTCATCGATTAGCAACGTTTCAATCGCATTTTTTTTTGGGCGCTATATAATTGCTCAAGCGATTCCGTGTGGCAACTGGAATTCTTTGGAAGGTAACGTTAGTCGAAGAAAAAGACAGACAAGCTAAGTGAGCGCATTTGTCGATGTAACTGTCATCATTAGAGATGCAAACTTTTTCAAGTGTTACCACCTATGTAGCACTGCGCGATTATCCCAAAGAAGAGATGGGTATACTCGTATACGAGGCGCGGTCGCGATTAGCTTCGCGATAAGTGTTTGAGCTTTTTTTCCCCTCCTTTCTGGATTGCGCATCGTTTAACGCTTCGATTGCTTCTTACCGTCTTTGGCGATTACGCAACGCGGGGACGATTGATTGCCGTGTTTCCGTGGCAGACAAAAAGGAAAAAAAAATCTATCCGAACAAAATTTATGGGACGCGCGCGCGAGCGCGTCTTGAATTTTTATCGTTCAATCGCGTCGTGCGTGGTATACTGCGTCCGAGAATCCAACTTATTTGGTCGTCGCTTGCAGCTTTCGCGCAAAAAATGCGCGGGACCAACGAGTGCCGTAAGGCTCTCCATGTTTGTCTTTAAATCAATTTTTTTTTTCTGTCTCTCTGCCTCGTGTCGTCGCGGTATCGCATTTTTCACAATCGTCGAATCCGATCGTTCTTTTTTTTTTCATTTTAACACTGAAGATATATCAATAAACAAACAAGGAGTAGGAAGCGATCGATGAGTATATCGAGGGAGAAAAAATTACTTATGTCGTTTAATGTGACTTCGGTGGATGGGTCAATCGCGAGTATCGATAGTCCGCGCTCGCAGAATGCATTATTAATCGAGGCTGCAAGCGAGCGAGCGAGCGAGTGCAGGCATCGAGAAGCTGCGCCAAAAGAAGAAGAGTACCTATATATAAGAGAAGAGAGGAGAAGATCGCGGAGTCGGAGCTACACCGCGCCTTTACGACTCGCCGCGGCGATCTTTATCTTTGCCGCTAGCTCGGGCAGATCTCTCCGTCCGTCGGTGATTTACGATTCTTTTCTTCACTCTTTTTTTCTTCTTCTTCTTCTTCTTCTTCATTCGTCCATCTGTCTCTGTTTTCATCCCGCGCGGGACTTGCGCGGGCCGATGCTGTCGTTTCCTTTTGTGCTTTCAGGATTCTCGACACTCGCCAGCGCGTTATAGCGAGTACCACTTTTATGATGGATTACCGGCTCTTTCGCAGCTTTTTAACACGGGCTCTCATCTCCTCGAGCTTAAACGATGCGATGAGCGCGCCGATAAGCGATTCTACGAGCTTCTTCTTCTTCTTCTTCTTTATCTTCTTCTTCTGCTGTATCTGCTACTGATGCTGCTGCTCTTGAGAACTCTATCACGTGTGCCGAGACCCGCTCTTTAAGCGTTTCGACACTCAATTTTTTTTTACCGGCGCATTACTCAAATTTATCGGATGCAAACGATGTTAATCCTGCGCACTGCGCGAATAGAAATATCCGATTTGCTTGCAAAAAGAAATTGTTTTTTTTTGTTCAAATCGAATGTTCCATAACGCGCTTTAGCGATTCAGCGCGATGGGTTATAGCAATTCAGATTAAGGGCAAATTCAATTTTCCGCTGTATCGGCCGCATAGAAAAGCCGATCACGTATACGACGAGCGTGAAACGTGACAAAACTATTTCTGGTCGCCGCGCGCGCTTTACGGTGGGAAAAAAAAGGTCAGGCGCTGGACGCGATGCGTTTGGTACTGTAACGAGGCATTGAAATTGAAATGGCAGAGCGGCAGTAGCAGATAAAAAGTCAAATAAAAAAAAAGAAGAAGAAGGCATGTTGAGCAACGTGAAACGAATGTTGCAGTTGGGCGGGCAGAGGTACGTGATGCGGGACGGCAGGCCGTACTGCCTGCACTGCTTCGACGCGTCGTTCGCCGAGTACTGCGACAGCTGCAGCGAGCCGATCGGCGTGGACCAAGGTCAGATGTCGCACGAGGGCCAGCACTGGCACGCCACCGACTGTTGCTTCTGCTGCGCGACCTGTCGAACATCCCTTCTTGGCAGGCCTTTCCTACCGAGGCGCGGAGCCATTTACTGCAGCATCGCTTGCAGCAAAGGCGAGCTGCCCACTACGCCGAGTGATTCCTCCGTTGGACCGAACAATGGACCACCACCTTCTTTTACAAGGTCAGTTAATTCTTCAATTTTATCAGCCGCTAATTCGATTGTTATTCTGAGGCCTCACGGCAGAACTGGATTAGTTCGAATTTTGCGAAAATTTAGTTAACGTCGAATTCTCGTTGTTTGAGTATCTCATTTTGTGCGATCTCTAGAAACCACAATGCATAATCGGATAAGCCCATCTAGAAGTCTAGATGTATTTAATACATAGGAATTATTGCTACATTGTAAATTAGAAAGTAAGGTACGAGTACCTAATACCGCCACCAAGTTATCAAATGGTCATAACTTATTACTACGAACGAATTTTTTGACGTGCAAAGAATCATTGGAAAGCTGGTCATTTACCCTTTAAAATGCTTCGTCGCA
>JAWWMK010000021.1:2446167-2472225 GCA_035047105.1 Galeopsomyia nigrocyanea | reverse complement strand
TATTTCTGCTTTAGCCTTGGAGAGATTCAAATCACGGATGAGATCATTGAGTTCTACTTCATTAAATAGCTTTGGTTTGGTCAAGTTTCGTTGTAATTGCGAATTAGATTCAAAGTCGGACGACGAGTATTCCATACTGACCGGTTGACTTTCAACTACTTCATGAATTTATGAGAAATTATTCTATATACAATTATTGTAAGTACTTTCAGATATAAGTTCATATAAACTTTCATATATAATTTATGAGGAGACGACAGAATCATTTTCATTGATGTCCATCAATGAAATAGAATGGTATGTGTGTGTGCTGCTTTATTGCAGAGGAAGCTTTGTCTTTGCTTTGTTTGAAAGTTTTTGATTTTTCGAGTTTTATTTGCCAGAATATTAATATTGACCGCAAACTGAAAATTAAAACATCTAGTTCTCTGTTGAAACATCGGTATGAACACTAATTAAAATTATTATAACAAATTTAACAATTTGAATAAATAAAATTTGGTCTAACTTATATGAAGGTTTTCATTCTCTTTAAAGAATGTACGACAATAATCATCAATTAAGTATTTTTTGCTTGATCTAAAAATTCTAATTTTTTTATCATTTTTTAATTCATTTTTGTCGTTATATCCTTGAACTGTTTTTTGTTGCGTGAATATGAATGAACAAACGATGTCTCCTATCTCCAAGGAAGCATTCTGCCAGAGCAACCGGCAGCATTTTTTATTTATTCAATTTTTTTTTGAAAGCTTATATCTCAGATGTACAACTTATCTTTTTTCTTTCCTGATTATATAATTAGCATTTTCAAATTTACTACCAGCTAAAGATTTTTCAATTAGAGCCGCATGCCGAGAAAACTTGCATTATGGGAAATGGCCACGTTATCATTCTCAATGCAGACAAGCCATCTCACTGGATCATTCGGAAAATATTTTACCTGCCTTTTACCATTTTAAGTAATATAAATTTAATGGAGGTAAATAGTAATACAAGATGCCTTATACGACCAGTTTCTCAAAATTGCTCTGTACTATCAAAAAAATACTATGCAACCAATGGCCTTAAAACTTATTTACTCAATCAACATTTTCTACCTACCCACACTAACCACAACAGTTACGAAATCGTTTACGTACATAGAATCTTTATAGCATTATCGCACATGTACTTATGAACACACCTTTCATACTATAAGGAACATTTTATTTAAAAAAACGTGAGAAAATCATCCACAATTTTATACCTAATAACACAACGTTTTTCACGATTTTCATGCTGTAACTGGCTATTGCCACCATATAACGTTTGGAACGAGTTGTTCTGAGATCCGCTGTCGTTCATAAATTAAGAAAATTATTCATTTATATTTATCAAATTACTCAATTTCACGTTTATTTTATTTTACTATTTATCATTTATTGATCGGGAGGTTTTTATTGCCTAACTACGATAAACGATATAATAATTTCACAAGACAATAACAAAAGCACTCAGTGACAGCTACATATGTCTTAATTTCTTGGTATTATGGATATCGGTAATTAATATTTCTAGTAACGTATTATTCAATAAGTAAGAAAATATACAAAACATTACTTTTTATTTGCGTTTAGGAATTAAATGTCATCTTTTTTAGTCTAATTATTAATTATATAGCTGCACATTTAATGTTAATTTTTATTGTTGATGAACTCAAATCAATTGAGTTGGGATTCTTTATCACTTAAAGAAAGAAAACGTCAATGAAGTCAACATCAGAAGTATGCTCTGCATCAAGATTAAAATTCAATCATGCCTGTACCATGCAAAAATTACTTATAAAAGAAATCAAAAATCTTGGAGATGATCATTATTTTATGTGTATAAAAACTTAACTTACATCGATACAAAAAGAATATCGCTCGTATGTAACATTATTCTTCAACAACTTTACATGTATACTGTGAATGTGTAAAAGGTCGTATGCTTTTCACAAATTTATATGGTACCGCGGTAAACCCATGTGCGTAAATTTACACGTTTTAAGTGTGTAAATGTGACGTCACCCATAAGAAATACATTGTCACGGATTTTACACGTTTCCATGTGTGTAAACTGGATGGCAATGTATTTCTTATGGGTGACGTCATTTTCATGTGTGTAAATTTACACACATGGGTTTACCGTGATATAAAAAACCTTTCGAACAAGTTTTCTTTTTCGTGAAATATCATATTTGTATTTCTAAAAGTAATATTCGATTTAGTATTCAGTTATTTGAAATTTATAATATTGTGCATTAAAGTTATGACTAATAAAATTGCAATTTTCATATGATTCATTGTTATTTAAAATACATCGATAAAGGTACACATTTGTTAATTGAAGGTAATTTAACATTTCTCACTAAGACAAAGCATAAAGCTGACTATTAAAAGACTTCGCGAATCTATTTAACGCCATTTGACAGCCACGGTCGACTATATATACATAGTTATAAAAGCTAATATTTGCCGCTGAAGATAATAAATAGTAATTTTCCATGCAGAAATCCGCCCCAGTTCACAGCCTCGTTACAAATTGAGCGGCATCAATGGCACATACTTGTCACTAGGTTGAAATTTGTATTGAGAGCATATTCGAGCCCATTCAGATTCGGTGTACCCATTCCTGAAAAAAAAAAAAACGAAATGAATTTCATTATTTCGTTTCGAGAAAAAAATTGTTCATTAGTGTTTCCACCACCAATTTCAAACAATAATGGACGCAGCAGTAATTGTTGAATTAATATGTATGCTTTTACGCAAACTATATGATAATGGAACAATCAATCGATAAATGAAATGAAGTTACATTTCTGAGCTACGCATAATAAAATTAATGTGTATGATGACCGAGAATTGTAAGTTGTATCCCATAGCCTCCACCACCAACATGCCTAAATGCGTATGATAATTTATTTACAATTCACAATAAGTCAGTCAATGCTGAACTCTCGGGCTCTGCTTTGCGATGAGCTGTTGAATCCAGTTATTAAACGATTGGAAGATCGTTTTGAGGTTGAGTTGTTTGCTCGCTATCGTTCTTGGTTGCCACTGTCTCGGCAAAATGTACCTTTGCGATCGTTGCCATTCGTAAAGTTGACAGCTAAAATGTTGACACATGTAGATAATTCCAGGCAGGGTAACAAAAAATTGCTCTCGTCGCGAAATAAATGAAAACGATATCATCGTAGACGGTCGAATAACAAATAGGATAAAAGGTAAAGAAGAACTGACCTCTGCCACTGGGAGCAAGGGCGTCTCTCTCTGAAGCAGGTGACCTGTATGACATTGAAGAAGAGAGCGCCGATAGTGTTGGCAACCTCGGTGTTGATGACCTGCAGGCATCGGCGGAACTTGGCGTCGCAGTCGCAGTGGGAGCGCGTGATCGGCGAGGTGTTGCAGATCCCGTGGATGCACTGCTGCGGATTGATGATCACCGGGCAATGATCGTGCTCGCGGCAGCACGAGTCCTCGGCTGAGTGCACTCCCAAGTCGTCGTACGTTTTGGCCGTGTTGCCCGGCCCGCACCACTTCGTTCCCGGGTACATTATCCCGCCCGACGGTTGATTCTGCAACAGCGGCGTCAAATAGTGGATTTATAAGCGACTTATACCATGTTGCGGATGACTTCAACAGACCTGGTATTTTCGGGATTATTAGTTTGTTGATATTTTCTTTTGGAAAGAAATCAAAACTACAAAGTAAATCGATAATTAAATCTTGATTGAAATATTTATCTTCCCGAATCGGTTGGACAAATTAAATAAATATCATTTACGTATTTCACGATTATCAATAAATTTATACTACGTGAACTCTTATCGTTATAATTGTTTGGAAATTCGAAACGGAACAGTCGGCAAGTGTATTTTTCTGGAAATAATATAATAAATGACTATAGAGATAAGAACACAAGCGTCGCCGTATCTTCAATTGTATAAGGAAATGAAATCCAGAGAAAAAAGGCAGTTATTTAAAAAAGAAAACCCACCTTGCCCTTACTGCGCGAGACCTTGCAAGTCTCCTCGAGATCGGCCACAAGATTGTTGGATATCTGTCGAACTTTCTTGGGATCCGAATTGAGGACGACGTTCTGTATGGTTCCGCGATCGTGGTAGAGAGCGCAGAACGGAGCAGCCGAGTTGAGCTCGACCATTCGCGACATCGCCATGTCCGCGACGAAAACGCTCGAGCTCACCAGCTGCGAGCTCGTGGCGAGCAATGCAAGTGTCAACAACGCCGCGTGCATCTCTCTGGAAATGAAGAAAAGCAACTTTCGGTATACTCGTTGTGCCAGAACTGGTTCCTGCTGATATTTTTTTTATCAATAAGCCTTTTATTCAAGGTTAACTTTTCCTCGTGGAATAGTACCCCGGCGGCAATTGACTTCAATGGAATTTCATAACTTGAATCCGAAGACTCGAATCGATGTCAATCATCGAAGATTGGTTTTTATGTCGCAACGATATAAGGAAGTCGTCAAAGCTTGTACGGCTTACGAAACACTTGTTATCATCAAGACTTCAATGAAAAAACGACCTCTGCAATCACAGCCGATCATTTAAATCATTGTCTTTTATTAAACAATCACTTCTCATTCGGACGCTCAATCAAGCTCCAACTAATGATGCCTTTAATAATACTTGCGGTACAAACAACGCTTTTCGGAAAAGTCACCGTGAATGAAAAACTTAATTTGTATTTTGTTTTCTTTCGATCGAGCAATTTTGACAAACGATTGAAGGATCTCCTACGGACATAATGATTTTCCGCGACAGCGTAAATGGCTCACGTCATAGCACGCGACGAAGAGCTCAGCGATAAACAAAAACAAAAAATCGAAAACGAGGAAGCGTTAGCGCGGATGAAAGGAAATAAAAAATTAATAGCGGAAAATAATCTTATGACTGAAGACAGGTGAATCATCCGAGGAAAAAACCTATGGAAGAGGCTATCGCCATGGCAAAGAATGCAAGAAAATAGCTGACGAAGGATGACTCGGGGCAGGACAGATCGCGATCGGCAAATCAAGAGCCGCGCGCGAATATATGTATAGTCGAGATAGTAATAGCGCACACACCGCCGTCACTGATTGAATCAATCTCCAAAGCACATTCTGAAGGTGACTGTGGCTTCTCGGAAGCTTGCACTCTTGCTATTTTCGCGTCTCTCCGTGATGTATAAACAATTTCATATATGCACTTTGATGTACAACATGTATGTACGTGAGACTTCGGTCAATTGGACATTCGTACACGCGCGCATCGTCAATTATTGATGCTGCGCGATGCAGACGATATTTAATGATATGCGCTGTTATTTGCGAGTGTCATCAATTGGGGATTCGGCCTGTATGATGAGATTTTATTATATTCTTTGATTATATCACCTTTTTTCTTGAAAATTGTTGCTTGCAAAATTTCTATTCCACCGCTCTTTTATTGCAATCGAACAAGTAATTATAAGCAATTTTAATTTGATACAATTCGATGCAGGAGATACTTATATGAATTTACATATTTATCAACTGAGATACCAAATGATGAGTACTAACATCCAACAAAATTCAAAATCCATAAATGTCAGTATCACTATTTTTCAAAGCTTGTGATTGTTCACGATTTCCATGTTTTGCTCGATTTACGTTTATTTGAGCTCAATGTCGCGAAAAAAAAATTGACTCGAAACAACGGGAATTGAGCTGAAACGTCACCATGACTATGAGATATGAATTAATTATACGATCATCAAGTCGGCTATTTTGCATGACGTCAGGTAACTCCTGTTAGAACGTTATTTTGATTCACATGTACGATTTGATTCGCCAAGACCGCTAAAACAACTATGCGCAGGTAATGTATTTGACGATTAATCAGTTAAGCTACTTTGAATATTAAATTTCAAAATATAAATATTATGATCAATGTAACGCACTATGACGTGCCATAATTCGCTTGTTTACGCTTGGATTATGCATGACTGTTTGTTAGTAACGACAATGTATGAAGATATTTTCGATATCAAAAACGCAATATTCAACCATTTTTAGGCTCAATTTTCAAGTAACTGATAAATAAATAAAAAATTGGTAAGTATAAAACTAAACTCACGTTTTCAGATATCGAATCCAATCGCTTCAATTATATTGCGGGAATTGCGTGAAATACTGAAAATACACCAAGTATTGACGTAAACACGCCTGCACCACTTATGAATGAAAAATCGCGCAAAACCGAACAGCACAAAAAATGTATCGCAGTATATAGCTTTATTGCGGAGAGCAAAGTTGCGCGCATCAGCACGGCGTGCGAAGAAGTGCCGACAAAACTGAACGCGCAAAGTTACCTATATACCTATAACGCGGGCTAATAACGACGCTTCGTTTTTCCCCGTCAGGGTTGCGAGAGCTATTTCTTTTTAAAAGGCGCTTCTTCTTCTTTGCAGACGTGTTATTATAAGAGCATCGCTAAAGGCCACGAGGATCCGTTGAACTTGAAAGTTTTCGTATTCTTTTCTTCGCCGCCTTCTTTTTTTTTTCTTCTTTTTTTCGCTACTACATAGTTTCTCGCCGAAGGACGTTGTATACGACGTATTGCTTACTTAGATATTGCGACACTTATTTAACCGTTTAGAGACTATTGATGACGTGAAAAGTGTTTGTACGTGCATATCTTTGCCGATATTTTTTAGTTATCGTTCTTTTATTTTTACAATTTACTGCTTCCAGTAGCGACGAGACGTGCTTCGCGCGCAAATTGTAAATTCGCAAACACCGGAATCAATTTTGATTTCGAATGTTCTACATTTTCGAGACTTGCAAATGCAATTTGATCATTTTTATTGCGATACCGTGAATATGTCAATTTTTCAATTGACTGTTTTCTCTTATTACAGATCGTGTAATTTTGATGGATAATCATTAATTGTAGGCAGCTACAATAATTATAACTCACAATATAATCTTGACATAGTACGTATATGACTGGGCTTAGCTATCATTTGTTGCAATTATGCAGATCGTACAAGGTTAATGGCAATAAACAATACTTAAGAGAAAGAAAAAAGCATAGAATTTTCATATATAATAGGCTGGTATGCGTTAAAAATGATTACTCATTATATAGAGTTTTTCAATGAAATATACATTCCATCAGAACGCAAATTGCAATTTGCAGAAGACGTGTATATTTTTCATTTTATCTCTTTTCTTTCATAATCAGTGACTCAATCGAACGTCACTGCGCGTCTGGGTCTAGTGTCATTGTAATTGTAATATTAATCGTGCAGCAAAATAGATAGGTATAGTCGAGCAAAATGTAAATGTGAATTGACTGCGCGGACTATTTTTACATACGGCAAGGGACGCAAGCAAAGAGCTTTATGCGCGTTCCCCTTATGAAGAACATTATCTGGGTTAATTGCGCGCAGTTCCCCAGTCTGAACCTTGCTACTTGAACCTGGACTGAATATGTCAGACAGGTTGACATATTAACTCGACGACCAGGTGATGGTCAATCACAAGACATGGAAAATTTTACATTGCCAAATATCACACCGTGTTAAAGAATATTAGGCTTTTTTTTCAATTTCACAGTGGATTATCTCGAGTAAATGTTATTCTGGAAATACATGCCGCTGGCGAGATATAAAATAACTTTGGTCACGTTTCGCACGATACGAATATACATAAAGCATTGAGAAGGAGAGAGAGAGAAAAAGAGATGAGGCGAATATTTAAAAAAAAGGTAAATTCTTTGTTTGGCAGGTATTACAGTCAGGTACGTGTCCGGAGACAGGACGTATTTGGCTCTTTTTTTAGGCGACGCACGTATTAAACAAGTCTCTTTGTGCATTCGTCTTACTGGCGTGACTTTGCGCGGAAAGCTCCACGATGCCGTTGGATTTTGCATTTTTAAAGTCTTTACTGCTACTTTTTGCGATTGGAATTAAGATTTATCCCATTCATAGATAGAGATGACCTAATGTGTATCTAAAATTAAAAATTCAGGATTTAATCTTTTGAAAAAGTAATTAATAATCCATTTACATAATTAATTGTCTTAATGGCTATTTAGCGAGAGATATGTTATAATAATTTTTCAAGTTCATATAAAACAGTCGAAAACAGAAAGATACTACAATAAGTAAAAAATTTTCTGTGCTTATTGTAGTCAGATACAGTGATCGCCTTCTCTATACATTTGAATCTACGTTTACTCTATTTCGAATGGCGTTAATGTAAAGCTTAAGTTTCACCAAATAATATGAATTTTCCTGTGAACAACCACGTTATAAAAATTATGACATATGAGGCATCTTATTAAAATAGTTCTGAAATAAAAATTAAGAAAAGGAAAGATTACATTCGAAATTTCACATTGTTTTTACGCGACAATAACAACATAATTAAGCTAACATTAGGAAACTACGCTCACCGTTGCCAAACAACGAGCTAAAGGATTATTTAAGACGAAAGTCGAATGGTACGAGCATGTAAACCGGGGAAGCTGCGCAGTCGAAGCTTCGAAAGCTGCGCAAGCGGTATATACAATCAGAGGTGTACTACATATATGTAACACGGTGCACCGTAGCTACAACTGCACTGCGTATTCCGGCGTACCCTTGGGACAAAACACCCGCCCAAACTCTTACAATTGCTTTATTTTTTCATTGACTACTCGTTCACTAACATTTTACAACGAAATCATAGCTTACAATTCAATTAAACAACGCGTAATCATGCAAATTTTTTTTCAAAATACACATAGGCAATGGAAAGTATTAGTTATCGTTGAGCAGGCTAATTCAGAAACGAGCGTTGTCATTCTACTCATATATACAGACACAAGCTATTAATTCCCAGACCATTTACTAAAATAGGGGCGATAACGAAAATTTCCGCTATTTAACTGCACAACAGGCGACTTTTCATGCGTTCGCTTAAAGTTATTCAAAATTGAACTCTCCACGCCGGTAAGGTGAAATTCGGCGCTACAACGCGACTATATTCTATACAGCTTGCAATTCACGATATAAATACAAATCTATACAATGTATGTACTTACGCGTTTGTTGTGCTCGCTGCAGGCTAATAATCCTCCAACCAGAAAAATTCCAAGTGCAGAACGATAAATTGCGATAGGATCGCGTGAATGGCACGCAGTAATCGTCGAATAATTAAAAACAGCGCGAATTATGAAAAATCTGAAAGTTATATGTATAGATGGTGCGAAGCGCGCGACTTGTCAACAGAACGTTCGCCGACCGACTGCCTCGTAGAAATATGCGTGGACGACGGGATGATTTATCCTGACAACAACGTTCATTGATCGCGCGGCGCATGCACGAACGTATATTGCCACAAAGTTGTTCTCGGCTGCTTTCTGGACGAGCGAACGTTCGCGTGTAATAGCGCGCGCGCGGGATTACCTATATATCATCTTCTATAGGCATATATCGAATGGCAGGGGACGTGTGGATCCGCGCGTCACGTGAACAGCCTCTATTTTCCTGCGGGGCATGTAGGTGCAGTCGAGTGAGCTTGCGCAGCATCCCCGCAGCGCGACTCGCCGCGAAAGGTCCCCGGCCGGCACTATACTGCACTTTAGCTCGACTTGAGACGGCGACTCGACTTTTCGCGGGCGCGATATCGATCGCCTGATATATATATATAGGTATATATAGGATCGTACACGCCTGCCCAAATGCAATTCTCTTCGGCTTGCGCTACCGAGAGAGCACGTACTGCTAGATATACGCTATATAGCTACGTGCACCATCAACTGCAGCGCACCTGCCGCCCAACAAATATAGGTCGATTCAACACTTTTCTATTTTCTTTTTACCCGCCAAATAACGTCAATTTGTCTTTCGGCGAAGAATCAAAGTGAAATAACTCTTCCTTTTATTTCTTTAATGCAATAGGCACTTTTTATACGTTTGAACTAGTTATATTCTAACAATTGAAATAAATTGTTTCAAAAATTTTGAGATTTTCATTTTTTTGTTTAAATTGTTGAGAACGTATTTGATTTTTACGATCGTATATGATAGAATTCTAATGACAAATTTGAGTTTTAATGTACATACATATCATATAGAATCGATACAATGATATTTTTCCTTCTGTACAGATACGTTTTCCCAGTCGATTGTTCTAGAAATATAGTTGCTCATTTCGTTAATTGGGATAATTGTTGCGAAATTCACTGTGCGATAAATTTGTAGAAACGGTTAAAATGCTGCTCTACTGTTATTTTATACACATCTGAAAAAATAGTTGTTACTTTTTATCGTACAGAACTATTTACATGGATAAACTTGGTCTACAATTAAATATTTGTATCACTGATTAAAGGTATTCTAATTCAAGACTGTCTTTCAAAAAAGTTACAATTTTTCTATGACAAATCGCAGTGATCTGAGAAAATTCATTGCAACTAATTGCTAATACAAATGTATTGATGCATAGATTTAGTTGAATTTAGGAGAGCAAAATTAAAATCTGTTTTCCTACTAAATGAAAGGAAGAAAACGAGTTAGTTTGTTAAACGGAAATCGTTAAACTTGTCCGTAACAGACGTTTGTGCAGATAAATAATAGCATAATATTCAATATTTAAACTCTAAATTTTGTGGTTTCAAAGAGATAAAAAATTGACGCAATATCATAGCAGTTACTTCATTGAAATCAAATGAAAATGGCTCTATTGTTATTGAATTTTGGATATTATTTTATGACTCATGCAGAAACAATAGACCTTTGATAACAAATTTCAGATAACTTGACTATCAATTCACATCAATTTTCATAATATATGAGTATATTTTATAAAACGTGAAACAATTGATGCACGTAATTCTACAATTATAATGTATAAATTTATTATCGTTTTCTTTGAGTATCATATACAATGATTGACATAAATTTAAATATAATTTTCAATTTTGCTTTTATTCAATTGAGTATTGTCACAATTTAAATTAACTTAATTTCACAGCAAATCTATAAACTTCCAAATCTCTTCAGACTGTTTCATAGAAGTAAACCTGCAAAATCAAAATTTAAGGCGATAACAATTGGGAATTTAGATAATTCCAAATCAATCGGATTAAATATTCAAGCGTGTGAAATTACTGTGCGAGTATCTTAGCAGGTCTTAAACTACATTTTCAGATCATTAAAAAGTCAACATAGCAATACTTGTTGTTAAATGCATTTTAAAATAACACTTATTGCAAACCTTGCGGGCACTAAAGTGCGCATACTCACGAGTCACGAGTATAATATATCTAAGCCAATGGATCGAATTCTAGAGTATATTAAAAGATTTTCAAGCTAAAATAAAGCGAAGTTATAATAAGAGAGTTCTAGTGGACAGAATTGCTATATGTAACTACAGGTACTAAGGACATTGAAAGGTTTTTCGTTGAAGACACTGGTCGTATTATTTACAAAAGTCAAGCGAGTTTCGGGGCGGATAATTTAAGGGATCCACTCGACCTCGTTGTTGTCGAGCTTGCCGTTGGTGTTCTTGGGCTGTTGGGGCCGCGTCTGCGTCTCCTCGGAGCTCTTGTCTTTGCCGTCGCCGACGATCTTGTGATAGACCTTGCTGCCCTGCTCGCCGATCCACTCGACACCGTCGCCGATCTTCTCGCCGGCTTTGCGCACCGCGTGGCCGATGTTCTCGGCGCTGAATGTGTGCGGGTCGACGCTGACGTCGAGGCTGTTGTTGCCGCGCGGGCAGTCGACCTGCTGGACGATGCTTAGGCTGTACGGATCGACGCCGAAGCTGCTGAGCTTGGAGCGCACTTTGTCGACGTAGGCCTTGTCGAGGTCACGCGTGCGCGACAGAATCGTCGCCGACTGTCGGTGAGCGAACGCCAGCTTCTGGCACGTGAAGATGCCCGCGTAGTTCTCGTAATCCGTTGCGAACACAACGTGCGATGCGCTACCCGCTACACCTGTAATTGTAATTCAGTTTATTTAATTATTTATTTGGTTGGTTTCACTATCTTAAAAGTCCTTTGCATGAATCTACGTGATATCAGAATATAATGTAAGATGCAATCTTAAAAAATAAGTACTCGGTTATTAACAATAGAATTAAGCAGAATAGAGCCGTTTCTATCAAGCTAATAAATAAAAATAAAAATCTAGACTAAATAGATTAAGCAAATGCAAAGTTTAAACCATGGACCGCTGATTTAAATTCATCGAGAGAATTAATATTTACAACGTCATTAGGAAGGTCTCTCCTACGAACATAGGCCATCAATCGATTCAGATACAATGAGACTAATAATGATTATAAATGGTAACAAACAATGATCAACCGTGTGACTTGATGTTAATAAGTTGAACTTTAGAAGCTATCACTACATAATTATGATTATAAAATGCTACGCATCTATACTCTTGAAAGCTCAATATCTTAAAAATTTATGTTGTAATTTTTTAAATTGTAAGTTTATTGATCTTTCAATGACAACATCGTTGCACGTGGACAAATTTATAGGATCTCTAAATCTAGTGATAGAAGGTAATCTCATATCTTTTAAACTTAATAAAAGCTAATCTCATATATTTCAGACCCTCATATACAGTTAATATGACAACATCTTGACGTAATTGCCTGGAATTAATTTTAATCAATTCTGATCTATTTGTACTTAAAGAAGCAAACAAATCCATCTACATGATTCATCATAATTTGAATGAATGTCCATCGCTTATGAATTAATAAACGTGAAAAGCTTCGAAGGTGATGTTTCTCAGAGAGTTCGTTTCATGTCATGAAAGTGCATTCGATTGTGTTGTCACGCGGGTGTACAACATCAAGTTTATCATTCATTCTAAAATAAATGTCCAACAGAGAATAAAATCCTAGGGCTCATGTGGGTCCCATCAGCTGAAGGGCATAGGTATACCCATGAAAATATACTTACTGAGAGGAAAACGGACCATCATGCGGGCAGGCGTGCTGGGCTCGTTGACGGTAAGCTTGCCGGTATAATGGTACTCGTGCTTGAGCGAAGTGAGGCCTGAAACGAAGAATAAAAAAAAAATAAAGATAAAAAAGCATCGGATTAACGATGCACACGCAGCAGAGATGACGTGTAGCGAGTGCACACAAAGAAGCCAATTCATAGGGGCCTCGAGCGAGCTGAGCTGAGCCCGTGGCAATTCATGCCACTTTATATGTATATATACGCGCACTCTACGCGGGCCCTTTGTCCGACCAAGCTCTTGCTCATGAGGCTCGATTGAACGCAGACACACTTCATTCAAGCCGAGCAGCTTCGTTCAGCTCGCCAATTGCAGTCTATAAATAAAGTCAGTGTCCTGAGGAGTCCCCTTGAAAACTAGCCAAAAACTTCCTTACGTATATATTCTCTTGACACCCATTCACGTCAAATTGATCGCGGACACCCGTCAATTGCGCTGTACAAACGTATAAAAGTCATAAAGACGTTACCGAGAAATCCTTGGCGCGCAAGCCATCACAAATGCGAAAAAAGTACTTTGGTCAATTATAAAGAATCTCGCGTCGGAAGGCAATTTTGAAAATTGAATCGAGGCATATATACGTACCGAGGATCGGGATGTCGGAGTCTTGCGTGATGCTGTATTCGCCTGGCTCGTCGCCCCGGGTGTAATTGTAAGTGATGCATTTACTTGCGGTCGAAGTCTTCTGGATAACGTGCCATATTCCCAGAAACTGTCGAGAAAAGTATTATCATTCCGTAAGTTCCACAATTTGAATTTCACTCGTGATAACGAGTCATTTTATTTGGTCGATATCTCATTTAGCCTCGAACAGAAAGACTTTTTCGATGGAATGTGGATCATTTTTTATGAGAAATATTTGAAGATTGAGATAACTACCCTGCTCATTTGGAATCCGGAGAGAGGCTCGACGATTGGGCAAGCGCCGAGATGGTACGAATGCCCCAGCGCGATTGCGATGCATCCTGCCAATACCAGGCACAACGTCAGCGACCTCATCTGATAAACAAACACTTCCATTAGACATTTATTCACGTTACACGTGTGCAATCTTCATAACTATGCATTCATTGTTGGAATTCCTTTTTTTTTTTACTTTACGCCTCTCTTATTTCTTTATGCAAAGCTACTGGAATTTATAGAGACATTCCAAGTTCATACAAAGTAGGCAGGATAAGAAAAATTATCGAGGATAATTACATCGAGAAATGATGAAGAGATCCGTATAGAACGTTATAAAAATACAGTAATTCCGCTTTGTAACTCGTAAAATTAGTTTGATTCGAATCTAAGAATTACGCTAGTGGTTGCAATTATTCTCGCACTTTATTATTTTTAAATTGAACATTATTTTTTATATTCTACGATAAAAAATTAAATAGCATAAAGCTCATTAGCTTGTAAAAGTTTTTACGTATACGCACTTGAATAAATATTACGCGTGTAAAATCAAAAGAGCTGATATTGCTGATACAAGTTCGAGATAAACGTTGTAAATACGTATGATATGGTTGCAAAATTTATTATTGTTTTTTCTCTTTGTCAATAAATTACAATCAAACAACGCTGAGAAATAAATAAATTGTATGTTGAAATAATTATAGTCCGATAAAGATCTCGTAAAAACAATGAACGTCTTACTTCCGTAAAACTCAAGTGCTTTGTACAAATAAATATTTTTACGTTCAATGTTTACTACTATGCACATTTTAAAACTGAAAATAACAGCTTATTGGCCATGTATGTATTTGGCGTGCGTGTATACCAAGTACAAGTTCAAACGGTTCGCCTTGAAAAAAAAACAGCAATCATAATTTATTTCCTTTCAATTCCATATGAGGTCATCCTCTTTCGCAGCCTTATTACGTAAATTTAAGCAGATCCCCGTAAAAACGCAAGTATATAACTACTTGTAAGCCATGGCCCACAATATTCCAATAAAGATGATTAAAATTATTAAAAAAGTTTGTATGTATTAACAACGATGGCTGTTTATTTAACGGTAAATTTGATTTTTAAATCGCTATGATTATGATTTAGTCTTCGGCATTTTTTACATATCAACTGTTATATTTAAAAAAGCAAGATTGTTTTGCATCGACCAAAAAATCAATAATATTTATTGGCTTGCTGAGCGATGATTCAATGGAGTTTAACGTTTGAAAAGTGTGGGATTTTTTCTTGTTGACCGCGTTGACTTGTTCTTGGAAATGTTTTCTCACACAGTGAGATTCACATAATTATCCGAACATCACGCTGGCGATTCGTAACTCGAAAGAAAAAGCATAGGAACTTTCTGTTTGTACAATAAGCGCTTGTTTGTGCGGTTGTAGCTAATAAAAGAGTGTCCGGAAAACATTTTCAACAGAAGCGCGTGTACGCGTGATTCACGGTTTGCCTTGAAGTGGAATAAACTGTCGAGCGAAGACCCCGTCGCCTTCTTTTAATTTCCTCTTTCTTTCTGAACTATTACACTTGACCGAACGTTGCTTTATGCTAATCTTTAAGAGTTCAATGCTAGTTAAATAGAAGAAAAGAAACGTTCGATTGCTCCAAAAATAATAAATGATTTTAAATTATATTAATTACCCCTCAATAATATCAGTTTCTATAAAATTGAATAAATTAATAACTTTGAAGTTCAACATGCTACTTAAAAATATTTAACTTTCTGATAGAGCAATCAGTTGAACATATAAAACAGCTTGCGCGGAGCCTATTCACACTTTGATAATTGAATAAAGCAGCAATACGTATAGTGGCTAAGTGGAAAACTATTCAGTAACGAAGTAATGTGCACTAAAAAGAGGAGATATTGGCTTAATTCAGTATTATCAACGAAGTGTTATAATATGCGCGATCTTTCCGTGACCCCTGTTAGATTGATCATTTGCTACGACACTCTGTACTATCTCGAGAAATAGACGTATGTGTTTTATTATAAATAAGAATTTATTTAACGATATTGGAAATTCCAGAGAAACGTATTACACTTTACGTATATATACATTTGTCGATGTAACGTTTTACCGCGAATTCTTTTTACCCTTATTTCATTAAAGGACTTATTCGGCGATTATTTCTTGCATAAGTTAACTGTGTCATACCTTTCTCCGCGAATCTATTGGCTAAGTATTTTTCCGAGAGAAAAAAAAATGACATATTATTATTGCTGCCAATTGACCGATGAAAGAGAGAGTTCTGTTTACGTATTGCTTTTGTCGTGGAAAAAGTACTGTTCCGAAGATGCTATTAAAAAATTACGTGATGCATAATTTGTACAAAAGTAATAAAAATGAATTTTTACAATGAAATATTACTCAGCCGATTTAAGTAAGCAAATTTTTTGAGCTATTAAAAGATCAAATATCCAATAACCAATTTGGAGTAATGTAAAATAACATTCACTTTGTAACAATCTAAAAATTGTAAAAAGAACGTTTAAAAATTCCACAAAAAAACGCTTTATATATTTAATATTAACGTAACTATTTCAGCTATGAGTATAGAAAATTTTACAACATAAACTGGATAGAAACAGATCTGGCGAGACGTAGAACAAGAGTAAACCACAGAAGAGCGCGCAACAAGTCTTTAAGTAATAAAAATATAAAAACTCACATTGCTTTGTGGTGTGAAAGCGTCGTCGAGAGTAGCAGCAACACTGCGTGGTATCAAGTCGATGTCTCGAGCCTATACTGGACTCTGGCACGTACTGTAAACAGTTCGTTTGAAACGTTTCAGCTCTTATACGGCTGCCCCCCACCCACGTGAAAATGCTGAGGTCCGACCGCAGCAGCTGCAACTCACAAATCATCTCTCGGGGGCTGCTCTAGGCATGATTTTCTCCAGCTTTATGTGCCTTTGCCTTTTATAAAACTTGTTCTCTATAACGGGATTCTTCGTTGAGTGTTCCCTTCTTAAATGTAAATCCTGTAATCCTTTTACATTCAGAAGCCACCATTCTTTTCAAATGAATTACATGCTCATCTTTCATTCTACCCCGCACATTTTCTCGATCGTCGGAGGTTTTTTGAACAAAGAAATTCTCAACATTTTTATTTTCTCACGATAATTTCATTTCGAGATCTTTCGATTATTTTTTTCTTTATCTCGATTAATGCAAAAATATAAAACAAAGGCTTTTTTAAATAATTATTGAAAACACTATTTTTCTTTAACGTAAACAGATAATTTACTATTTTATCAATTTGATGATGACTCAAGTGTGATTCATCTCTCGAATTATTCATTGATGAAAGTGTTCAAATCATAATTGTTCATTTGTAATACTTTGTCAATTATGTACGTATCTACTTATTCTGACATTTAAACATACATATCCGCTATGATCATTATTACGTACGTGGTAGTTTTGATCAAAGAGCTAATATAACATGAACTATGAATGATATCATTGTTATACCTACAAGAAATTTTAATCCATCAAAGTTGTCTAACAGACAACTGCACACATTTTTAGTCTATATCCAATTGATAAATTATCGCTGATCTTACTAATTTTGTAAATAATATAAAAATTTTGAAGAGTATTCATGTGCGCTTTTCCCTAATACTCATACATACGCAACGGAAAGCGTAATATCACTAATCATTATATACAAGATGTTACAAAATTTCGATTATGACATTTAAAAAAAAGTTTTTAAACTTGCGTGCATACGTAAGTATACGTTATATGTATGTACTATATAGCGCTGATGACCCTACAGCTGGTCAAACTGTTAGTAATCCGAATTATAATTTGCTGTCTGAATGGATGACGCATCGTCATTACACTAGATTCAAATAAAAGCGTCTGCAGCTGTGCGAGTTTTTTTTCATCGAATCGAGATTGATAAATTTATTTTCTTCGAGCGTGCATACAAATAATTTTTCGCGTAATTATTCAGAAGTTCGAAAAATGTTAATGTAATTATGTAGTTCAATATGTCTTATTCCATTTATTTAAAATAATCAATTGGGAATATCAAAAACATTTAAAATATCGTCCTATTTCAAATTAAAAATGATAAAATAAAGATACTTTTAAGAAATATTTTGTGCATTTTATTTTCACAATGATTTTCGTCATACAAATGAAACATATAAAATTGTTAATGTGAAAAATATGTTTGTGTCTCGGAAATCTTATTATAATTGTGTGTTATTGAAAGAAAACAATAATAAAAGTCCAATTCACATAACTTTGCCTTTATCTTTCGAAATTAGCTATCTATAATCAGAAAATTTTTCAATTGACTAAAAGCAAGTTTATCAGAGCTAAAATGTAATACTAGAGATCTTGAAACTGACACATAAAAACCAGAAATTATAGATGAAGATATTACTTAGCTATTTAAAAAATTATTGATGTAATTCAAAGTTTCTAATAATTTCCGTTTTAATTGAATTAGTTGACGCCATATATTTACAATCTTGAAGTTCTTATCATATTAAATATTTTGTCAAAAAAAAAAGTTTTGTAACATTGCTTTTCGCAATGTAATTCATTTACAAACTTGTTCTACTTCATTTCAAAGTTTTTGAGCCATAAATATTGACAAATGAAACTGAAACTGTTTGTGAAATAGTTTTTATCTCATGAACAGTTTAAAATAATTATAATTTAGTAATGTAACTTGATGAGGAATCCATAATCAGGTAATTAAGTTACATGAACTGTCAATCATAAAATGGAGTAAAATGTACTAAGTAAAAAAGTACTCAAACTGCTATGTATATTATACTTAAGCTTATTAAAATTGTACTTAAATGTCATAGAAATGATTAAATACTGATTAAAACTCACAAACTTAAAAACTCAGAATAGTAGAATAATTTGGTTTTACTTCACACTTATACAGGTGCAGGTGGCAATTTCCTCTTCTCCACGTCATCAAAATAAGCATGTGTCAATGCATCTCTTGCCGTGATTCTTGCTGCAGGGTCATAGACTAACATTGCTTCCAACAGATCCAGTCCTGTTTCATCCAGTGCCTTTACTTGAACCTGTAAATTATTTGTTTTCCAATTAGGGAATGTTGCTTTATAATCTGTTAGCTGTGTAACGCCAGGCCAAATTTCTTCTGTGGGTGTTTTCAAAACTCTAAAAAATAAAAATGATAACACAGAGATTAACTTGAAAGTCAATTTGTTAGTTTAAAAATCATATCAGTAAACATTGTAAAGATTCTCACCGGAATATTCTAAATAGCTGATCAATTTCACTATCCCCTTGGAATAATGGCTTCTTTGTTGCCATTTCAGCAAAAATACAACCGATACTCCAAATATCAATGCTACAAGTATATCTATTAGCACCTAGGAGAATTTCAGGTGCTCTATACCACAATGTTACAACTTCATGAGTATAAACACGGACTGGAATTCCAAATGCTCTTCCTAAGCCAAAATCAGCTACTTTGATTACTCCTTTTTTGTCTATCAGGAGATTCTGGGGTTTTAAATCACGATGAAGTACTCTGCGTTGATGACAGAATAAAATTGCTCTAGTAATCTGAAAAAATCATATTTTAATAAGATAAACGTCGTACACCAACATAAATTTAAAAAAAAAACTTACTTGGTACAAATATGATTTGACTAAACTAGGATCCATAAGTTTTCCATTTCCTAAACTATCCATGTATTTTTTGAGATCCATCGTAAGATATTCAAAAATGAGATAAAGCTTTGATTCTTCCATTAGAACATCCATAAGACTAACTATGTTAGGGTGTTTGAGTTCTTTTAATAGAGATATTTCTCTAATGGCTGTTGATGGAACTCCTTCGTCCTCACTTTCTAATCGTATCTTTTTCATAGCCACAATCTCGCCAGTTTTTTTGTGTTTACCTTTATAAACTACTCCATACGTACCTGCATATTAATGAACAAAATTTCAATCAATTGTTAAGAATATTATTAAAAGTACATAATAGTATGATACATTCGAAAAATTTTGTACAAATACGTAAAGGTTTTAATTGATTGATGCTTAGCAACTCAAGATGGAATCAATAGCATACAAAAATGATAAGAATAAATTATTAAAAAACATGCAGCAAGCGAAAAATGTGAAAGCAAACAAAACAAGCTAGTACCTTCTCCAATCTTTTCGATCCTGATGAAATTATCCATATTGTTATTTCACAATTACAATGAAGACGATACTATGAATTCACAAATTACACGAAATCAAATCTCCTATATTTATTCAAGAGTTTCCAACACATTAGAAAAATCGGCAGATGCAGCGAGCAAACCGAACGCAACGATGCTACTAGCAGCAACCACAAACGGCACAAACGGCTGAATTCAAATGCCAAGACGCCATATTGCAGAGGATTTCATTCAAATGTCAAAGAAATGGAAGATCGAACGGACTCTGCCAACCATAGAATAGTTCACTACCGCCAAAATGTTTGATTGGTTAGACTCTTCTTTCATGCGCCAACGGCAGGTCAAACAAAACTTTTTACATATTTTAAAAAGAATGCGGAATTCATAGGAACGTCATAATTGTTAAAAATTAATTAAAATTCTAGTAAATTAATATTCAATTATTTAAAGAAAATCTAGATACATTTATAAAACTATACATAAGTGCTACATTTATTGCAAATTTCCGAAGTAACACACTTTATAATAATTGATATTTTGGATATGAATTACGTGAATAAAGTTATTATGTTAATTGATATTCTAGAGGGCATTGAATTGAATTTTGCATCTGTAGAAATGGTTTGATTTTGAGTAAAAATAACACAATTATTAAATACAATTAAATATTTTTTTATTGAAAAACTTGCTGACATTTTATTTTTACATTTTAAAATCCTGATTTTCAAACATACTAAATATCCGTAATAAATTGTGAATAGCAATGTATTTATAGCAAATAAAACTTTGATTTGACCTTTGTAGATGCTTTAAGGATTCACTTATTAAAATAAAAATATTTGATGTGGAAATTACTTGTGATAGCTATGTGATATCAAAAAAACTATAGGGTTTATAAATAATACAAAGCGTTTTTTTTCCAGCAGTTGAACTCATCTCAAAATTTGCAATTGTTTGAGATTCTGAGCTAATTGAAACTCAAAAATACATAAAATACAACTGCTGTTGGAAAAAGTTCTATACAAACACATAAGAATGAATGTGTACAATCTTATCGCGGAAATGGAAAAGTTCCACTAGAATAACCGAGTCCCACTCCTCGTTGAGTATGTGTTGTTGCGCGAGCCACTTCATATTGGTGTTCCATGTTGTGAAACATTTCTTCTTGTTTCTTTAGAATATCAGGTTTCGCACCAGGGGCTACTGGGATGGGTGCATCTTCTTTGATTCCCATAAGTCTTTTGAATTTGGCTGTCACTTTGCCATCTTGATCATGAGTAAAAGTCGTGCCAACCCAAGTATTTGTCGTAGATACTGCGGCTGTAGTAGTCTTAGCATCATCAGTTTTCTGTAAATATTTCAAATTTTACAAGGTTTTAAATCGATACGTCAATGCCAATGTAACAAATGTAGTGACTTTTGAAAATACAACATGACTCACCTTATTTGCCCATAACAATTTTCTTTTTTGAATTTGTTCTGCATACTTTCCTTGAGTTGCCGTTGCTAGTGGATTATAAAAATTCTGCTGTTGAGCAGCCATGAGACTCTCGCCATCTCTAGGTTTCAACTCAATGCCTAATTTTTCTAATTGGGCAAGTTTACTTTTGTTTCTTTCGTCTCTTAAATTGAATGGTTTGTGAGGTGCTCTTTCTCTCGATCGTGATCGGGATCTAGATCGCACACGCTCTTTATCTTTGGAATGCCTATCATCCCTGTGTCGATCTTTATGTTTCTCATCTTTAGAGTGGCGTCTATCCCTGTCCTTATCTCTGCTTCTGTCTCTCACCCTATCCCTGTCCCTCTCGCGTTCTCTGTCCCTATCTCGATCTCTCTTCCTTTCTCTATCATCTTTTTTTTCTCTAGAAAATAATTTGTGACATTCGTCAATCAATGTTCAAAGTCAGAAAATTCGTAAAAATAAAAATGTTCACCTGTCTCTTCGATCATCACGATGATCTTTTTCGCTTCGGTCATCGTCTCTACTAGACTTTTCTTTTCGCCGGTCGTTGTCTCGAGGTCTCCTTTCGTCATCTCGCGATTTTCTGTCATCGTCTCGATGTTTTTTATCATCGTCTCTGTGTTTTTTGGCATCTTTATCTTTGTGATCGTGTCCTCGCCTTTTGTCATCATCTTTTCTGTCAACACTGTGCTTGCTACTTTTATCAGATCTTTCAGATCTTATTTCATCAAACTTTGATTTGTGAACATCATTTGAATGTAAAATACGCTCCTCGTGATTGGTTCGCCTGTAAAACGATTACTTTCTGCAGGGATATACCAAACAGATTCGAATTATTATATATCTCAATTACGAATCGTGCTATTGGATGAAGGCATGTTATGCACATGCCAATATCAAAAGTGGAAATTAGTGTGATACAGTTAAGTTGCATTCTATGATTTGCACTGCATTTTAAAATTAGCTATGATTGCAATTTTGCAATTACAAACAATATTAGTTTCCACTTTTTGATTACCAATCCACTCAAGAAAATGTCTGAACTTTTTAAAAATAGCACTATAATGTATTTTTTTTAATACAAATTCAAATACTATGCAGCAATCTATCTAGGTAGCATTGAATTTTACAATTTTTAAAAATGTGCAGTAAATGATATTATCTTGTTTTCTATCTATTGAAATCAACATAATATCATGTGTATAGGAAACTCACTTTAAACAGTGAATAAGTTGTAATACATTAAGTTGCAATAAATGTATAACGATGTTTGACAAGTCCTTGAATGACAACATTTTCTTATAATTTTGAAATATAAAGAAAAATGTTATTCAAATGTATAAATGTAAAGATATCGTATTTTACAAGGAATACATTAAAAGTTACTTCTATGAGTAATTTTCTGCACAATACTCACCAGTAAAGTACTCATAAAATAAATAAATATTGGAATAAATTGTTAACTACTATATTAATACTTATATTTCAATTTTTACCAAATTATGTTGAAAGCAAAATTTTTCTTTTTATTTTAAATACTGAAAAAATTATGATTTAACTATTCTAATCATAAAGTATGACAATAAAAAAAGAATAATTTTCTAGTAGGAAATGAAAAGAATAATATTAAGTATCTACCATTATAAATAATAATATTTACGAATTTTAAAAAGCAATTGGAAGTTTAATTAAAGTTTAATATTTTGGTGAATAAGTTCATGGAGTATGTGATTTTAGATTTGGGAAATAAAAATAGCAAACCAGTATACCTCTGGTCTGAAAATGATGAGCTGGTTTTTGTAAATTCTATTTGATGAGATGTATTTGGCCTGAGTGGTGGTGTTTTCCCTCGATCTGAATCATCTGAAGAATCATTGTTGTTGCTGTCCTATAGAAATAAAAGTTTTTGAAATTTAAATTGCTATTGAAGAAACTCAGTTACACATTTTTTTATGAATTAATCCAAAGCCAATTTGTGCCCTGATTGTATTGCTAAGTCAGTGTTCTGTTTATAGAATGTGTGTTTAAAACAAGGGAAATCTATCTTTTGTTAATTTAGTTAATTTCAAACATTTGTTATCAGAAAGTCACTGTTCATTTGTAAACAAAATATAACACAATCATTTGAAATAAACTGAAATTCAGTATTATACTTGAATTTGATAAGTTCGAACAAAAATTTATTCTTGAAATTTTTGTTCACAATTCAATTGAATCATATGAACCATACCAAGATGCCTGCTTTCCAAATTAAATAAATGCCCATGGTCACATAATTTTTTATCCTTGTCTAATGTGTTTCCATGACGATCATTTTGATTGTTTTTTTTTTATAATTTACCTTCTGTCAGCATCATCTACTCACCTAAGTCTTCAGAATAGGACTTGGGGGTAGTCTTGAAAGACCCTCATACAGCATTGACCTTGCCAAGGTGCGTAGATATTGTATCATGAATTACGAACAGAGCTACGTGTTAATATAATCTCACGAAATGGTACTAATCCCATTTATTTATAAGTACTTTTAAAATAAATGATACGTTGCTTCTAATTTTCCTAACTTTTTGGTCATTTATATTTTTGTTGGTATGGATTTAAAAATTGCTATGGCTACAAGTAGGAAAATTGTGGGTCAATAGGAAAAGTATGGGAATATTGTGAACTACTGATAAAAAAATACTGAGTAATGTTTGTGGCTTTTTTTTAAACAGGGCTTACACACAATATTGAAAGTTTTCTACCTAACTCTCTTAATTTATAACTACTAAAAGTAAGAATACGAAATAAGTTAATTTCTTATAATACCTCACTCATATCCATTGGAACAGGATCGTAGATTGCATCGCATGCTTTCTTGTTATTCATACTGGATTTGTTGATTACAGTTGATATCTGCAAAATTACGAAATAGTTCTGTATCAATTGATAACCACGTCAAATCTCTTTGAGCATATTATTAAATTACTTAAGGAATTATGCAATTTAAGAAATACTTGAACATTATGAGCAGAAATGATAAATAACTTTTCAAAATCTGAATTTTTAAAGTATTATTTATTACTATGCAAAGAAATGTCAACTCTTTTTCAACATATGTGGATCGAGTATCATTTCGGAACTCAGGTAAAACAAATATCTGTATGTTAAAATTCTCTTTTGTAAAATCAATAAACTCCATAAAAAGCAATATAAGATATGTATTTAGGTATAGACATTTTTTATTCAAAATATTTCAATATCGACAAGAAGCTAAGCGACATCGCCGTAATTAATGCAATTAATAAGAAGCAAATTGATTAATTAACAATGTAAATAAATATACGTTCTATCAATGGTTTGTAAATAAATAAACGTGCTATCTTGAAAACAACATGGCCGACTTGACCAGAAAAGAAACTAGAAATTGTTAAGAGCAGACAGGAACCGTCATAATATTCAGTTCAGACATGTATTAGTGATTTTTTTTATTACAAAAGCTAATGATTTTAGAATAAATAAAGAAACGAACATCACTAACCTTGGGATCATTAGAATCGTTGCTGTTCTCGCCGTCACTGCCGTAGTTCATGAGCGAATTCATAATGGCGGTCCGCTTCAAGGGATCTCGAATAAGTGTAGGGTTAATACAACTTGGCACGAAAGACTAGCAAGCGCGCAAATTCCGCGATATCTTAAAATGTTGTAGCTTCATTTATTGCTGACTCTTAATGCGAACAGTAGGCACAAATGTATATTAGTGCGTTTATTCTTCGTAAAATCTCAACTCCAACTCACACATGCTTACACCTATGTGTTCCGTTCAATAGTCTCGCGTATCACGCACACTGACGCACACATCGCAGTTGTGTGTATGACACAAGGAGCGGCAATATATTCAAAAACAATTACAATTCTTAACAATCCTGATAATAAATAACTGTTTGAATTTGATTATGTATAGATAACATTTATTATAGATAACTTTAAATTTATTTTGGATAAAAAAATATAACAACATATAAACACTGCGCATTTATATAAACAAAATAAAAAATTGTTAAAATTGATTTTGAATTAAGTTATTAGCATTATTGTGTAATATAGTAACTAACAGAAAGATTAAAAAAACCATTGCATCTACGTCTAAAAAATTATTAATAGTATTTTTAACTAGGCTTTTTTTTTATAATGTATAAATATATTTCTCAACGTTGAAAAGATTTTTCTCAGTAAGATTTTTCTCAGTAAGAAAAATCTTTTCAGCATTAAAAAATTGGAGAATGCTACTGCCACTAGCAGTATATTTTTTCAACATATTTTATATGTGAATGAGCGGATTTAAGTAATCATTTTTTAATTGTATTAATATGTTAATATTTAGTGTGTTGGGTAGGTGTCTCCGTTAGGAGGCACCTTATCACATTTAAGAGCAAATATTGAATAGATTTTCATCTATTC
>JAWWMK010000021.1:2423875-2443382 GCA_035047105.1 Galeopsomyia nigrocyanea | reverse complement strand
GCCGAGCGTTTCGTCTTGGATTGCCGACGTAGACTCATCAGTGACACTTGTCAGCAATCCGTGTGTCAGACGCCTCTATATATATACCCCCTGGCTTTCCTCTAATATTTAGTCTTTAGTAGATTAATACAAGTGATATTATTATATACGATGAGCATAAAGTGCCATATATAATTACGATATAAAAATAAAACCCGTCATTGTCGCTCATATATTTATAAAAACCTATTGTTTTATCATTTCAATACTGCGTTAATTTCTTCTTAATAAAATGTTTCAGCATCAAAAAATTAATTGAAATTTAGAATATATATGTCTTGATTTTCTTACACGCGAAAAAATTCCCTAGTCAAGATTGTTCAAAATTATAGAAATGAAAAGTACAATAGTTGAACGTTTAAAATGCATCAATGCGTAAACCATATGGTAAAACAATTTAACTCTTCGAGATTTTTAAATTTATTTTGGAATTCTCGAAAATTGCAATTGAATTAATTTCCTTTTATTTGAACTTAGAAAAATATAAGATATACTCATTTTCTTAATGATTTATTTTTACTGGTATCTCAAAAAGAAATGTTATTATACTACTTCACTTTATTTGTAAAAGTGTAACTTCAAATAAATATTCGGAGGTATTTTTTTATTAATATGATAAAAAAATCTAACTATAAAGTTTGAGAATTTCGGATAAAATTAAATGTTCATTTTAATTGATAAAAACGTTTCTATGGAAAGGACGTAGTTATAACTATTGTAACTATTAATAGCTGTATTAATATATAATTGATTTATTTGGATGCTTTAATATGTACACATGAGTTTTTGATAGTACTCATAACGTCACGGCTTGGAACTATGTAGTATAATGAATAAATTATAAACACAGCTTACTATATATGTATGATGAACATTATTCAAAAAAACTTGAATATGTCGATTATAATATAGTCATCCTTTGTGTAGGTGTGATGCTTTCGTTGAATTTTTACAAACTAATTTCAATTTTATCATTTTTTACACCATGCACAGCCGTTGATAGCTGGTTGACTCTGTGTCATTACTGATATACCGAACCTTTTCTATTTACACAAATACAAATTGTTACTTCAAAAACTATTTCGTAAAAAATTGTGGATATGCTATTTTTTCCTGAACGATTGTATTATGTAGAAATAGTGATAGCTATGCATCTTTACATTAGTAAAAAAGAATGTTTTATTACGTTAAACAAAAATTACTTGCCCTGATATTGAGAATATTTGTAGAAAGAATATTAAAAATATTAGAAAAATGATGAGTGTTGTCAAGTTGATGTGGAACCACAAAATGCATAAAACGCTAAAGGATCATAACGGCATTCATGCGATGCATTGTAATAAAAAAATGTCAACTTTATCTTCTGTACAAGTCTTTTATGTTTTTTTTTATTCCAATAACGGCAATCGTTTTGCTGATTTCAATCTTACATAATTTTACACTAATAGAATCGCTTCCGTTTATAAAAACTTCAAAAGACAGTTCTGTACAAGACAATCCGATAGAATCCGAAATCCTACCATGAAACATTATGTGATAGTTTTTGTATATATTTGTATATATTATACGTTTTCTTTGACTAAATCTAACCATCATTTTTTAAAAATAAACATCTACCGTTTGCCTTGAACCTCGATTACATTATGCTCGAGGCATTGTTTAGTACAATGATTGCGCACGGTAGCTCAAAAATACACACATACTGTACAAAGAATATGTAACTTTCCGGATTTGAATATACAATGGCTACAGAATGAAATGCAACGCTATTTGTTTTTAAACGTATTACCAATGTCACAAGGGAAGGCATTTTTTTAACTAAAATCTAAGACTTACATCGGCAACCAAGAAAAGGCAATATTAATAAAATTGCAGCTGATGAACTTGCCAAGTTAACAATAAATTGCACAAATTGTCACGGAAAGAGGCAAAAGAGGAAGTATGTGAAAAAAAAGTTATTTAGTTTCGTAATAAAAATATACTTTTAGCCTCCGTGCAACATTCATGCACCTTTCATTAATTTTTTCTTTGTAGCCGTACTTTGTAACCGAGTCTTCCAAATTAAAAAAAACTCACTAGCAAAGGTCGCGGTTGATCGTGAGACGATTTATCGATGTTACATATAAAATTGCAGAGATGTGATTGCACCGACAATAATTTGTTGAAGCCAAAACAATAGCGATTTCAATGATTCTATACAGACATTTTAAACTAATTTATTCACAGTAGTATCCATAAAAAATATACTAAATAATAAAAATATATATATTTATTCTAGCCTTTCTAGCAAACATCGTTCCAGACTCATCAGATTACGTGCCAGTGCAATCGCAACAATGATAAAATTCCAACGCCATTGAAGAATGTTCGCAAGGCTTTCTCATTTGTATGAAGAGAAACGCGTTCCTTGGTCTGATACGTTAACCCAAAGGTCATTGCTGAGCACTCGGCGACGAGACCGAAGAACACTACGAGTTCGCACTGGGTGGCGGCCTTGGCCTGTCATAGTCTCTGCGGTAGTCTTTGTTCGGCCTCCATTCTCCCGCATAACCGTCGCCGGAATAGTTGCGTCCACCGGCGGCGGGCCCGCTGCGATAGTGCCCTGGAGGCATATCTGTTGGATAATTACTGCCACCGCTGTAATTGCCAGCACCCCCGTAACCGTATCCTCCGCCAGGGCCAGCCGCATAGCGGTAGTAGTCGCTAAAATCATTGTACATTGCGAATGAAGCGTTCGTTAATAAAGAAACACGCCTCATTGACGAAAATGATAACTTACCTTCCTCTTTTATCATTCATGTGCATTCGGTCTCGATCTCGTTCTCTGTCACGGTGATATCCTCCCGACATCCTGTTGTAGGAGTCGAACCTGTCACGTTTGTGGTCAGCAAATCTGAAATAACATTTATCGATGCGTTCAATAAATGAGATATTACAAACATTATTGGTCAAGTTGTTAAAAGCTCATCAGCTATACCTGGCATCTCGTGGATCTCTATCCCTCGGAGCCCACTCGTCATCTCTTCCGCCACCGCTATAATGTCCACCAGTGTAACCACCGCTGTCTCTCCTCATCCTCTCATCTTTCATTCCACCAAGTCTATCGATACTTCGGTCCCCGTGACTTCGGTCCCTATCTCTGTCTCTATCGCGATCTCTATCCCTGTCTCGATCTCTTTCTCTATCTCGCTCCCTGTCTCTTTTTGAATCCTTGTACTTTGCATCTTTGAGATCTTTGTTGTGACGAGAAGCCGTGTCGGCACTGTTGGTCGTATTCTGCCCGGCTGTGACTGGTGTTATCGTAATTGCGCCAATTGTCAGGGAGGACGAGGTGCCAATGCTTCCAAGCGTAGATGCAGATATAACGTGCTTTTTCGTCGGGGTTGCATTGTTTGAATTGTCTTCTGAATCATCCATTCGACGCTTTTGAATTCGAATTTCTTTATTTTCCGAAAAGTTTTTAGAATTGTGCTTTTCGTTGGACTGAAATGGTTGATATTAATGAGTAACGTAATCGAATTGACCGAGTTGTATTGATTGTATAATTTATTATTACCTTTGGATGCTCCTCTTTCTTTTCAGGGCTTGACGTTGCACTGGTACCTCCATCACGATTTTTCGTCGCGTGTTTGTACAACTTGTAAAGCTTTTTAGCGTCAAATTCAGTAAATTTCGATACAAAGTACCACAGATTACTTCGCCATTCTTTGATTTTTTCTTGATCTTTGTACTCTGCAAGGCAAGTATTTATTTGATTGCCGATTTGGATAAGACATTGGCGAGTGTGGGCTACTTGCTCTGTTTGAGATAACGATTGATCTGGTCTATCTAAAGCTTTGAGTGCTTTCTTCACAGGTCTCATTTTTTCTTTACACTGAAAATTAAAATCGGTTAGAATATAGCAAGCGTAACTGGACCGCCTTCGCATTAATAATTAAAAAACATGTTAATGCTGTGAACGAAGGAAGTTAGTTCAATACCTCATTGAATATAGAAGGATCCAAATCGCCCAAAACGTCCAAAGCTCTGGGCTCATTATTAGCTGTAAAGTGCATTGGTCCAGATTGCTTTGCCTTTTTGCTCTTTTTAGTTTCTTTCTTTTCTTTTTTGGCTTTTTTCTCCTTCTTTTTGTCTTCTGCCGCAGCATCATTTTCTTCTCTAATTTCTTTTTTTATAACTACTGGCTCATCTTCTTTTTTGATTGGCTACGGTATTACAAGCATTCGTTAGACAATTTTGACACTTGCAAAGAAAATTCAATACCATATACCTTGTCATTTTTTGGTTTGTGTTTCTTATCATCGCCAGAGCTATCGTTATCCTCGATTATTTCTTTGGTAAGGGCCGTTTTTAGATCTTTTATTTTCCTAGGTTTTCTTTGTTTCGGCTGAGAAATTTTAAATACGCATTATTCGGAGTCTTTAATTCAAATATCAAAACTTGAATAAATGAATTGGATGGAAATAAGGAATAGGTATGACGGAGCTGGACAATTTACCTGAGGTAATAGGTCATAAGTCAGATAGAAATGGAAATGGTTCTGTAAAGGATGGAAATGATTTTTATAGGCTAAGAAATTAGTATGTTTGAAGGAGAAAATGTGCGAATTAACGTCTTACCACTCCAAGTTTTTGATCCATTTGTTTTTTCAATATTTTCAATAAATATTCGCCACGCGTTTGAAGTCGTTTGATTTGCTCTTTGCTGCCATTCAACAGTATTTTATCTCCCAACTTTAAATTCTCATCCATTTTCATCGCTTCCCAAGAGCCCATCCCATGAAGATAAATTCCTTTCAAGAGCCTAGTATCATCTTCGATTGTCCAATCACAATCAAAGTTGGCTGGTTTCACCCTAATATTAATGTTTAATCATGAATAAATATTGAACAAAAAATTAACCAAAAAAAGTCTCATTATTTAGCCGAAAAATTTTATTCATAAATACGCACTTGATATCTAACTGCCAGTTAGCTCTTTGCTCGGGATCAGACGGGATCGCCTGGTCCAAAGGTTCAAGCTCGGTGACAGCAGCACTGAAAGATTTGGCGTTAACCATAACACCGCCTAGTTTGAAAGTCGGCCCTTTGCGGCGTTTTCGACCAGGTCCTTTATTCTCATCTTCTTCAGTTTTAATATCTTTGGTGACGTTATTTTCCGATTCTGCGAGACAATTTTCACAGCGAATACGTAACTGTTCTGCCAAGTAAGACAGTTCAGACATTGGCTTCTCATTCAATTCAGCATCAGCTGCAATGTCGTTCAGTCTCTTGGCAGGTGCTGGGAATTTTTTGTAGCTTTTAATGAATCGCCTTATCTGTAAAAAAATTCAATGATGCATTATTTTATCGAGCTCATAATTAAAAATGAAACAATATTGTTCTAATTACTTCTTTACTTAGCTCAAGATACAATAAAAATATCAAAAAATTTGACAGTATTTAAAGTTTTGACTTACCTCCACATCAGTAAAGCTTTTTACGTTTTCTCGAGGCTGCGTTCTCGGTCTACCACGCTTTTTTGGTCTACCGTCGTCACTTCCTTCTTCATTGCTTCCCGAGTCTTCGTCGTCATCACTTTCCTCGTCAGACTGAGGTTTCTTCTTCTTTTTACCTTTGCCCTCGCCTGCATTTATTTGTTGCAAAGTTTTCCTACTTCTGGGTGGAAGATATAAATCTTCCATTTCTTTTGATCTTTCGGCTTCTTCCACCTTTTGTCTAAAGTTTTCAGGAATGATTTCCGCCTAAAAATGAGAACAATGAAAAACTTGCAACGTTTACGAATATTTTCAAAAGTTGCTCAAAATATTTACCCAGTCTTTGCTTTCGTCGTCATTTTCCGGCACTTGAGGAATAGGCTCAGTTTCTTCTTCAAAAGCAGCAAAGCTAGCAACTTTGAAGGCAGAAAGTAATTCATCTCCAACTGTCGCTGGTCCTTCGTCTCTAGTCTCGGCTCTTCTTAAAATTTCATCGATATCACACTGCAATCGAGATAAATATGAAATATTCATTTAATCGATGTAGTTTGCACAATTATTTTTTGTAGAATAATCAGTCAACATACAGTAGGTTCCTCATCATCATCTTTTTCGTCTTTAAATAACTCTTCCGCTCCAAATTTTAGTATAGCACTTAAATCTTCTTTATTGAATGGATTACTGTTGGAATTCGAATTCTTCTTGTCCAATACAGTTCGACCTGTAGTATCCATTCGTTGTATGACTAAATGATCCAGTACCATTTTTTGCTTAGCCCGTTCTACAATATCTTCTTCTACTGAACTTTTTGTTACAAGGCGATAAATATTCACCTAGAGAACAAATTTATCAGGATAATTGAAAGTGTCATCTATTTAATATTTCAGCGATGAAAATTGATTCATAATAAATACCTGATTTTTTTGTCCAATCCTATGTGCTCTGGCTTGAGCTTGTAAATCATTTTGAGGATTCCAATCGGAATCAAATATAATGACTGTGTCAGCAGTGGCTAAATTGATACCAAGGCCTCCAGCTCGAGTTGAAAGAAGGAAACAAAAATCCTGTGAACCTTCTGCATTAAAGTGGTCTAGAGCTTGCTTTCTTAGTTCTCCTTTAATGCTACCATCAAGTCTTTGAAAAGGGAAATGTCGTTTCTGTAAGTATTCACTAAGAATGTCCAGCATTCTAACCATTTGACTAAATATTAAAACTCGATGACCAGTCTCTCTGAGTCTGACCAAAAGTTTATCCAACAAAACGAGTTTTCCAGAACCCCGAATCAATTGTTGAAGATAATCGTCATTGTTATTTCTATTTTCATTTTCGTTTGGTTTAGTTAAAAAAGCATGATTGCAACATTTTTTCAGTTCTATTATAATGTTCAAAAACGTCGAGGTTGAACCTTTATTGCCTTTCCTCAAAGCACTAAAATTTTTCGTTAAAATCCATTTGTAGTATTGTTTTTGTAAAGAAGTCATTTCAACTCGTAATATTTGCTCTACTTTCGCTGGTAAAGATTTTTCAACGTCTTTTTTCACTCTTCTTACAAGAAAAGGTTCTAACTGTTTATGCAATTTTGAATATCCTTTTTGAGCAGCATTGTCATGCTCCTTTTCAAAATCTTCCCACGAATCAAATCTAAACAAATATAATTTAATTTCATGACTCATTGCTTGAAAAGTTTATATTTTACAATGTAATTAAAAAAAAGAAACATACTTGCTTGGCATTATAAAATGTAATAAAGCCCATAATTCTTTCAAACTATTTTGAAGTGGGGTTCCTGTTATAAGAAGTCGATGGTTTGTGTTAAATTCTGACAATGCTTTATATAAAAGAGAATCGTCATTTTTCAATCGATGAGCTTCATCTACCAAAAGTGCAGCCCAATTTATAGCGCCAAGAAAAGCTTTGTCTTTCAGAACAATTTCGTACGTCGTCAGTATTGCATTGAATTTAAGTCTTTTCGAAGCATAACACCATTCGTATTCCCGAATCTAAGAAAAATGGTTCACTATGTAATTATCATGAAAAATTTCCAAAACACGTTAGAGAGATAAACCAACAACATACCACATTACGAGAATGAACATCGCCCAAATAAATAACGAAATTTATGTCTGGAGCCCACTGGACCATTTCTCGTTGCCAAGACGTCATTGTGGATAAAGGGACAACTAGTAAGAATGGTCCATGTAATTGTTGTGCATGGAAAAGGTAATTGAGAAAACATATTGTTTGAATTGTTTTTCCAAGGCCCATTTCATCAGCTAATATCACACTGGAATCAGAATATTTTTACATGTACTTTTGTAAATACTTTATCAATAAAAGAAAATATATGTATTTACAATTCTGTAATTTATTTTAATTTATTTACCTATTTTCTTTACACCACGAATGAATCATCCAATTTAATCCATCCATTTGGTAATCTCTCAGTACATAATTTTCATCTTTACCCATATAACTAGGCTGTTCTTTAAGTTGATGAAACTTGGGTCTGTACCTTAACGCTTTACAGTGTTTACTAGGAGTTCTCTTAGAATCTTCACGATCACGAAACTCTTTAATTTTTTCAGGCCATTTTTTAATTATAAGAGCGCCGTCTTCCCAAGTAGCTTCTGAATAAGGTAAACTTTCCCATTTACAGTAGTAGTCAGGATGGTCTGAATCGGGTTTGTCGGCTTCAGCTGAATGCAAGAATAAATTTGGTAAAATAAATTTAATAAATTCAAACATTAGCTGAGAGACTGAAAGAATTTTTTTACCGATAATTCGTTCCACATTATAATAACTCTTCATAAGATCCTGTTGCAACTCTAACTGGCATTCAAAATAGTCTAAATCTTCCGGGCCTGCATACTTTTTCCAATCTCCAATGTCTTGGTCACGTTTGATGAAATTTTCTAATTTTTTTAATCCTTTGACCTAATCAATATAATTATTATTTTGATTCAAGTGACCTTTGCTTTTGTATCTATTGTAAAAATGGAAAAAATTGTTACTTTTTGAGCAGCTAAAGAATCTTTGGATTCCCATGTGTTATGAATATGCGACCAGCCTTTCCACTTTATCAGGTATTGAGTTTCTGTCTCCACACCTTCTAAATTTTTTGGATTTGGATCTCCATTCTCTTCAACTGCATATACAGTGGTAACATTCCCTACGACTATCAAGCATTGTTTCAATATTTATTGCAATATAATACTAGGGAAAAAAACGTTATTATCAGTTTTTCCAATACCTCCTTTTTTACCGATTCGCCGACCAAGAATTCGTTCAATAGTTTCAGCATTATCCGCTTCTGTTGGTTCTGGCACAGCATCATCTACTTCCATAAGATCTTCACTATCGGTTTCCGCTTCGCTTTCTTCTTTATAACTCACCGCTGCGCCGGTTCTTCTCGTCACTTGTCTATTTTAAAAATTGTAAAATTATTGATAAGTAATATTATTTTTTCAAACTGTATTGTATCTATGAATTCTGAATCATTTGCGATTGCAATAATTTTACGAAAATATTGAGCATAACAAAACAAAATATCAACCTTTTTTCATCACTTTCGTATGAAGAATTTTCCGAGGATTCAGATATTCGCTTCTTGCGCGCTTTGGCCTTTTCTTTGGCCTTTTGTGCGGCCCGTCGATTAATCGACTTACTAGGAGGTGGTCGTTTGACATCTTCATTGTCAGACTCCGATTCTGAAGATTCTGAATTCCACGTATTGCGGGAACTGCATGAAAAATAAAATTAAAAGTTTTCAAGCAAACAAATAAAAATAATCGAAATTGTAATCTTAAAAATATAAGTTTTTTTATATAATCTTGGTTTTTTTAACTACTTTCTCATTTTCTATTTCATTAGAAATTTGTACAGTTCTAAGCAATTTGGCACCATCCCAAGCAGCATTACAAATAATAAATTATTTCTTGATATTATGTTATTTCACAAAACTTTGTTCTCGTAAACTGTATATATACAATAGATCTAATATACAAGCTTACATTTTTGGTACATTAAATAAGCTATATTTTTTCACCAGTGCATTTATAACTATTGTACATTTTTTGAAAAACATAAAACAATTAATCAATTTGAATAGTAGCTGGATTGGATTAGTTCAATGAAATTTGAATTTCAAACACATACAACACAGAGTGAAATTAGTAAAAGCAGGTGGTTCAAACTAGCCTCCATATGGTGCGAACATACTCTCTTTTTTACGTGGTACCAGATACTTATTGTTGAAAATGCCAGTTGATGTAATTTTAGTTTATCCATTATCATGGAATCAACTCTTTTAGGCATAAAGAATGTATTCAGAAAGCTTTGTTGATCTTATATTTGATCACAGTGATATAAACAATATAAATTTTTTACTGTCAGTATTAAGCAATTATGTTGTTATTTTATAGTATTCATTATTATAAAAGTCTTCCATCTTGTACTTTTTTAACTTTTCATGTAGATAAACTTTTACAGTAGGAAAAACTTGTTTGTATGTATATACATATATGTGAATATTATACATTGATAGGTGAATGGAAAATATGTATGTACGTAGTGTGAAATGATGTACATTCTCAAACCTACCTACTCAGTAACTAATAAATTGTAATAATGATGAAACAATAAAGTGGACTGCCGATGTTTGACTGATCAACATAATGGAGTATAATTATTATTAAACTAGCTAAATTGAAAAAGAACTAACCTAATTGAAAGAAATAAGGCTATTTATAATAAAGAAAGTTGATTGTTTTAAATAGCTACATGTATGAAACATGTAGATTCCTTACCTTCTCTGTTTAAGTTTGTTTCTGCCATCATTTTCACTATCAGGCTGAGCTACTGTAAGCCTGTCTGGTTCTTTTCTGGAACGAGCAGATCTCCTGATGCCATATATATCAGGATTCTCATCCCATTCACGACTAGAGTCGCTTTTACGCCTAACTTTTATATCGGTGCTGTGGTTAGAGCTTTTGCTTTGAAAGCTATCACTTTGTGCAGGGGCATCTGACTTATCTGACTTTTCAGAGCCAGAACCTGAGCCTGAACCAGAGGCTGATGAGCTAGAGTCACTGCTTTTGCAGCCAGACAATTTTTTATGTAACCAATTATTATGTATACTATTAAACAATTTACAAAAAATTTAACTTGCTCATCTTATTTATTATTTAATGTAGGCATATATTATTGTTAAATATAAAAATTTTGAATAACGAATTTCAATGTCATGAATCAATGAAGGCTTTGAATTTCTACTTTTCTAACCTTATAGCTTAAAAATAGAAACAAAAGGAATAATTGTAATAACGAAAACTATTTGTTCAATCGTTCTTAAGAATTTTAATCTCTGATGTATTTATGAACATAACATTTGTACATATCAATATTGAAGTTTGTATAACTAGACATCATTCTGAGAAAATTTTAATATTTAATATCTTAAAATTGAAAGAATATAAGCCAACAATTTGTTCGTTGTTGTTTGTTGATGTTTTTCAACTAAAATAAAGGATAATCTTCAATATTAATTATTAGAATGTTTATAAAGCATGACTGTTGTACTGTGTTCTTTGTGATTTTATTATACTTATGCATGTTGAGCTTTATGTACATTTATGTAACAGACCATCATTAGATGAATGGAAAAATAAAATGAGGTAAACAGAAAAGTACTCATACATCAATAGTGATTTGTGAGTAGAAGCGCAAATACAAACAAGTTTTTGAACAAACTTTGCAACAAATGTAACTAAAGTGTTTGCAGTGTTAGTTTTCAAGCCACACAATTAATATTGGAATGATTATTTTAATTTAGGAAACTGTTAAGAACATTAGAGTTAAGAATCTCACAATAAATGTCCATTAGGACTTGTAAAAACCTTCTTATTTTCAAAACTTTATATTTACTTTGGTAGTAAATAAGTTGTTTTTCATGCATTAGATCACCTACCTGTCAGATCCAGAATTAGATCCTGAATGACTTCCAGAAGAACTACTGTCGCTTTTGCTCTCATTTTCGTTATCAGAATCTGATGCAGATTCCTTACCAGATTCAGAGTCTGTCTTCTGAAATAAAATGTTTTTCCATATAACAGTTTACAAGGTAAACTAGGCATTGCAACATTTGACTGAGGTGTTGATTGGAATAGCAACCTTTATTTCTTGTGACTTTTTACATTAAGAGTTATGTAATCTTAATTTTAACATTGTACTTTTTCAATTAAATATCTATGTACCTGTCCTGGATGTACGGCTATTGCGTACTTTTCCTTTTTAAGCAGAATATATGAACTTACAATTAGAATAAATAAAGCATCTAACCGTGAATGAATTTTTACATCCACCATTTTATTTCAACCATACCCACCATTTTAAGTTCTCTTAAGACTTACATGAATCTTGGTTTTATCATAGAGAAACCAAAATGATTTACAAGAAAATTCTGACATGAATAAAATATGTTGAAATTATATTCTTTGTCATAGTTACAATGAAAGGTGTTAAGGTATTAAGGATTTTGGATGTATTCAATAGAATAGAACACAAAAATTATTAAAGAAATATTTATTTTTTTCCCTCATATTCCATACATTTCATTATTATTACTCACATATAGTGAATAAATGAATGTCGTTCAAATTATAAAAATAATTTTGAATAATTTTGCATGTAACATAATTAAAATAAAGTCCTGCAACCTGAATATCCTAACTTAAGAAATATAGTACACTTAAGTACAATTATGTGATCAGATCAAAATGATTAATGCATTTGTACAAATTAATTCCAAATAGATCTGACAATGTAGTGAAAATGATTGGCAATGATATTTTCTAATAAAAATTGAATAATCTATAAAGTCTATTGAATTCTGGAAAGTGAAAATGTACTTCCTGACAAAGGCAAATGATATAAGAAGCAGCCCAACTTCAGCTCCTTCAATTTATTTTTGTTCAGAATATCTAATAAACTTTTTTATATGATAAAAAAAATCCTTATAGTGTTTACAGTATCGATAAAAAATTGTTTTACTACATTCACATTCCTCAAAAATTTATTTTAATACCTGCTATGGCTCTTTTTTTTCAAATTAAATTCCATATTGTAACATAATGAACATTTTTCACAAATTAATGAAAATAACTTATACTCGTTAAGTTCGCTATAACTTTTTTAAAGCCCAAAGTACTTTCTTGCCTAAAATAGGAAAAGATTTTCAAACAACCAATGCTAGCAAATGTTCCAAGATGAACTGATACTTAAAGAATTTTTTGGTAAATTCTTTTCAACTTAAAATCTCTCATGGTCACATGTTTTAAAGAAATGCAAAGAAATGAAATGGTGATAAATGAAATGGCGTTTATTAATGTGAAAAATTTTGAGATTATTTCATCTTCAAAATACTATAAATTATGTCAAAATAATGAAACTCCAATATTAAGTTTTCTAAGAAGTTCAGTTTCTGTCCAAATTTATTAAATACAGAACAAATGTAGCTGAAAAATGTGTATATCAGTGGATCGCCTAACTAAAAAATGCAATTTTCCTAGTCAAATTGGTGGGCGAGCACTCTTTTACTAAAGTCTTACAAAAATCTAACATTAGATTTGAAAAGTCTGTTGAAAAAACGAGATAAACTTTCATGTTTTTATTGAAAAGTCATTTTGCCATTGTCAAATATAGTGAAAATGATGGTCGATGATATTTGTTTGATTGTACAAGCCAAACTTTGAACTAAATTTGCAAAAATGGGTCCGGATAGAATTTTGAAATAAACATTTCTCTGAGGAAGATAAGATGATAAAGAACAGTCCTGATGAGAAAATAGGGTGGAACACTAGTTTTTAAGGGATAAAATATCCCTTAAACTAGAATGTAAACAAACTTTTAGGTTACTTCTAGCATGAAACTCTAAAGAAATGTGAAAAATTAAAGAACAAGAACGACCTATACTTGAGCTCTGGTGGACCCCAAGACAACGCCCAACGCACGGAAATCGTAGGAAAAGCATCCCCGTGATTTAAACAATTTTTAAGGGTTCTTTTCTCTTGTCAAACGCCGGTAAGACACTCAAGTCCTCTCATTTTCATCACTGTTCCAATGCAACACCTCTTGCCAATGAAAAAATTTTCACGGCCTGACATTAGCCAAGAGTTAATTCATTCGAAAATATCAAAATACTCGCGAAAAAACAATAAAAACCGATGGAAAATCGAAAAATTCATCGGCTCATCCAAGCTCACTCACCTGCATGATACCCCCGTGTACGCGTCGCAGAGTCGTCAATCCAACATGCGGTTTACGCTTTTAATTGCAAAAATTACTCCGAAATATCACGAAAACGATTAAAATTATCGAATTGAATAACAATTAGTGAATTAAAGTAACGCGGCTTCGCGACATATCGCGAAATTCCTCCAATTTTCACGCACTATATGCTCACAGGCTCGAGCTTGGCCGCCATTTTGTGCCAGTCGTCTCGTTCACGACTTCTCCTTCCTTCCTTCGCTCTCTCTCTCTCGCCCCTCCCTCCCTCTCACTTTACTACTCCCCTCGATTCGCGAGAACTTGTCGTCGACATATCCCGTCGTACATTGCGCGCGCCTATATGCCTTCTTGTTCTCATTTTCTTACCGGAGTCATCTGACAATTAGTGACAAACCACGCAAAATATTTTTATTTCCCGTAATTTTTAATGTAATTTTCCCCTTCTTTTACTTACATAAATTCATTGCATTATCGATACACTATTTTTTGCAATGAATCTATGTGCTGCTCAAGTACTTTGGTTATATTAATTAAAAAATATTAATCCACTATTCAATGGACAAATATTTTTTTAAATTTTGTCATAAGAACTTCTATAAAAAAATATGTTATACGTATTAGAAAAAACTAACATTAATGGATATACGTAAAATTGATTGACGGCCAGTATTGTGCTCTATCGTTAAATTACACGAATTAAAAAATCGATTTTTTTTGGCGCATTAAACTATTCGGGGACATAAACGAACATTATCTTTCTAATGATATTTAATGCTGGGCAATATATGAAATCACATTTTGGGTGATAAATAAAAAAAAAAAAAAAGAAAATCACGGAAATCGTCCCTTTGATCTGAAGCTTTGCTACCACAGCATATACTTTCACTCTGCTAAAAAAGAAAGCGGTTTACTATTGTGAACGCAAGGCCAGAGAAATTCCCAAGAATTTCAGACTTTGCATCCGAACAATTTTTCAATGGAGGAAAAAATGGCTACGTTTCTTTTTTCGATCTCAACGCAAACTAATCAAACTACATTTCGCGAAGCTTTGCAAACAAGCTCAACTTGTGGTACGTTTGTCCATAAATCAATGAAAAGGAGAATTTTTCAGAAACATTATCCAGTTGATAATGTTTTTGAAATTTGATATGAAATCTCCTACACATTTGATAAGAATAAATTATTGAAGTGCGCCTCAACTGATTTGTAACAGATAATAAAGTCCACCAAGAGCTCAATTTAGGTGTTCTTTTTCTACAATTCTACGATTAATAGTCAAGAACTGGAGAACCAACCTGAACAAACGGCAGGATCGATTAAGAACAAGCAAATTATAAACGTTGCTTACGTAAAGTGCAACTTGACGTCACACAAGATGCGACGTTGCCACATTGTATAGAACAGGAGTTTTGCTCCAAAAAAAGGCAATAATCTATAAGCGAACGGAAAATCCAAACTGAATTCGAGGAAGCAATCGTATGGGCTTTGAGACACGCTAATAATAATGATAAAAATATGGTTTTTCGTCTGTTAATATTTATACAGAAAAGCGTACAGTAAAAAGTAACAAAAATTGGTTTGGTATGAAGCCGTTTGATAGCTTTCGAATTGATACTTTTGCTCAAGCTCTTGGATGTAAATAGTTGTTAGTTGATTATTTTGATATATTACGTTACATTTATACATTAACTAAAATCGTTTTTGTACTTAACTCGGACTATAAGTAATCATAATTATTTTGTACATATACGACACGCCCAACAGATAAGAACTACCATATTGTTTATTGAACGATTGCATAGTCGTTAAAAAAATGTTTGTAAAAAACAAATACATTAGGGTGCAAAATAGCGACTAAGGGAGAAAAATAGAGTTAAAACCTGTACGACGAACATCATATTGAAAGATGTATCAGACCAAAAAGATTAGTCTCAAATTTTATGAGAACTTTATGGAATGTGGCAACAGCGCGACAAAAGATGAAAATGGAGTCGGTTGAAAATGGAAGCAGTAAATGTGTATATGAGCAATGTAATTTAATTAAATGTAGAAGAAAGAGAGTTTGTCTAAACGCCGTCAAGATAATTTACCTCCGCGATGGGCCTTATTCTGCAGAAGGTTGTGCTAGGACGCAAAGCTGGTTACTTTAGGTGCAGTGGTGGTCGTCCTCGGCGTAGCAGTGATGGAAATATGCGTCGCTCCGAATCGTCGGTCGAAGACTGAATTCATATCGATCAAGCAAGTCTCCAGGCCGACAGACTCGGACGATTTTGTTGGATCGCTGTGCAGCATGAACTGGCCTCGTTGTGTGCTTGACTCCCAGGGCCTCGACGCCGCTGCAAACCAACGGAATCAAGACCTCAAAGCTAGATGATAAATATTACCCTGAGAGCTCGTCGCACCTCCGCACCGGAAGAGAGCCAGTGTTGCGGCTCCGCCATCGAACTCTCCTTTCGATTTATCATCATCTTCACTCGAAGCTCGAAGCTTTCACTTGCGTCATTTCCGTTCAAAACTGGCTCGCTCTCGCTCACAGATGTGCAGATGTTGTCAGTTGTGAGTTGTCACTGCTCACAGTCCACAGACTAGTCACTCGTGCAGTCATTTTACTTGCCGCGCAATTTAATTTCAATATTCTTTTCTGCAAAAAAAACTTTGTGTAATCATTATTCTATTTCAAGATATTCGTGTTACCAATTCTTACTATTTCAAATATAAGTATAACCATTTGAGAAAGAGGATATAACTATGAGTGATAATTCGTTTTTATTTGAAAAAAAAAAAGCTTTTATTTGCATTTGAAAAAAAAATCCTATGAAATACAGACAGATTCAACAAGATGTAATACCCGATAAACAAAAAAAAATGCAAGAAATGATTTTGATAATGTATTTACAATTGAATTGCTTTATCTATAGTAAATATTATCTTGTATGTGTATGTACAATTTATGGTAGCTTCAAGAGTATTTGAAGATTTTTTTTACTTTTTTTATTGACTAAAGCATCAAATGTAAATATTCTTTCCTTTTAAAGTACATGTACTTATGTTTTTTACTATTACAATATGAAGTCAACTCAAAAGTTAAAATTTAAGAACGCAGCTTTCAACCTTACACTAATAATTTTAAAAGAAATAAGGTAAAAAGTATTCATACCTGCAAAATGCACAAAATAGAATTGGATAGTATCATCATTAAAAATTTATGGATATTATAAAAGAAGTCACAAAACGCTTTTCTACACGAAACCTGTTTCTTTTCAGTCTTCAAATCTGCTAATACGAGTAATTAAATTTGATTGCGAAAATTTGTCCAATTGAAAGTAATACAGAACTTGAGAAAATAGAACACTATTAATTAAACTCAAGTTGATAAATACAAGTTGACATTGATCATTGAAACATTGCATTAGCTTGTTGCCTGAAATTACAACGACTCCTCATCCTTCTTATGAACATTATTCAGGATCTGGCGTTCCTGATGGTTTTTCAATGGTGTCTGATGTATCCTTTTCTTTAGACTTGGCATCTGGTACCCAAAGTCCACTGTCAATACATCTCTTCATGTGATACCGTGCTTCATCTTCAGGCATTGCTGCAATTGTTTCTTGTAAAAGTGGAATATCTTGTGACTCAAAACACTTTTGTAATGGCTGAAAAAAAAGTTAATCAATACACATTCATTTATAATATTAAATACACACATTATGGTTTATACCTCTGGAAGACTTTCAAAAACTTCAACTGGATCAAGTCCTCCTGGTCCTAATCGAGCTTTCCTTTCTTCTTCTTCAACTTCTTTCATAGCTTCTTCAATTTTCTCTGCTGCTCTTTTACGAATTCTCTCTTTGAATAATCTCAGCTCATCATCGAATGAATTTTTATATTCAACTTCAGCAATTTGTATACGACTGAAGAATGAACTAACACAAGCTCTTGGGTCAACATCCAGTTGCTTTGAGAGTTCTAAAATATATTGCATGCATATGCATTGATGTGCAACGTGTTCCATAAGATCATGTTTCTATTAACAAAAAAAATACAAAATTCATCAAAAAATACAATTATTCTTCTTTTCTATTATATTATAATTCATAATGTAAATATAAGTATCTAAAAGTACCTCTTCCATTTCCAAGTTTATGCACCAAATTACAAGATAGTTTGCTGTATTTTCACTAACTAAATCTGGATTTTCCTGTAAAAACTGTTTACTATCATCATATTTTCTTAACATTCCATATTCTTTTAATTTTTTCTCATTTTCCTTAACAAACTGTTTCATTCTCTTTTCTTTTTCTTCGTCAGGTAAAGAAGAGTCATCATCTTTTCGAGGTGGCTTTTTATTTATAACAGTTTTAGTGAAACCTTCTTGAGCAATTGTATCTACATTCCAAGGTGTAAGTTTTTCTTTCTTTTTTAATTCCTCTTCTTCATTTTTCATTCTTTCTTCTTCTTTTTCCAGATCATGCAATGCTTTTTTCAAAGTGTCCAAGTCTGGAGTAGTAATATTTTTACTTTCTAGTTCTGTCACTTTTGATTTAGTTTCTTTCAATTTATTTAGAGTTCTACACAAGTGAATAAATATATACATTAATCAATGTGATTCTACAAAATCTAATAAAACGAAATTTCAATAACTTACTCTTGCTTTTTTCTTTCGTGCTCTTGCTTTTCTTTTTCCCTCTCTTCCATTCTTTCAATTCTTGCTTGATGACGCCATCGAAACAAAGATGGAGTGTCAATATTGGGATGAGTATCGTCTTCATCATCTGAAATCTGTTACAAGAGAACTCAATTATGTCTTGTAATTTTAAATTCATCATAGTTTATTGCAATTTGATCGTAAATGGACTTTGAGTCCTGTGTAAGTTACATATTTGCAATTGTGTCAGATATTAATACATCAAATAATTAAATATTGCACAAATAAACTGACATATGCATGTATAGAGACCAGAGATCCAAAAGTCAGAGTCGACAACAACAATTTGTTCGCATTTATTACTTTTAATTAATAAGTTAATTTGATAAATTAGCTTACAATATGACAACTTCAAGATAAAACTGATTTAATGAAAATGTAATGAAATAAATTTCTACGCATTTCAAGTGGCAAAAATATTCTTAAAGTATCAATTCAGTGGGAGGTTATGAAAAATAAATTATTGAATCAATTGAGCAGCTATGAATTTCATTAATGAATTTCAACTATGACGAAGAAAGTAGAAAGTATAATATTTGAAAGAAAAACAACTAATTCATCATAAATTAGCAGGATATTTTAATTCTCGACGAATATTCCAGAACATTCTACACGTCACAGCAGAAGCTTAAAGTAAGTCACCAATTTTTTATTTACCTCGATGTTTTTCCATTTGCTGTAATCGACCATTTTTATCAAATGAATCTATCAACAGAATCTTCTTGAATCGATGAAAAGCTTATGGTTTATATCAAATAAACACCGGCCGTTTTTTGACGCTAATAAAAACAGTACATTATGCACACTGGCCTGGGGCGGAATTCTACAACTCGCCGTACGCGTAAAAGTAATTTATGTATGTACATTGTACTGGAAAGCAAGAACGTACTAGTCAAATTGAAAAACATGAGTGTTATGAAAAATGGTATATAACTTTGGTACCATACGCCGTACGGTACGATACACGGTATACCGTGCAGAGTATGGGATGGCTACTAGTCCAAG
>JAWWMK010000021.1:2398281-2423775 GCA_035047105.1 Galeopsomyia nigrocyanea | reverse complement strand
ATGGACTACTTAAATTTGCTGCATACTTATTTTAAGAAAAAATACTACTTAATTTAAGAAATTTTTTTTGTAGTGTTAATTGTCAAAAAGCGCTATAAAATACTGATAGGTTTATTCCAGCAATTCAGTCAATAATTTATTGGAAAATCTTTGCGACAAATTTATGACAATCGAAGGTTCAACTATTATTGTGGCATCGCGAGAACTATAAATTTTAAATATAAATCTTTTCTTGAATATTGAAAAGTTTTATTACTAACATTATTGAAAGGGAAAGTCCAAATGCACAATACGTGGAAATGCTTTCAAGTGGTAAAGTTAAGCAGTATATACACTTTTGAAAAATCATTAAAAAGTGTCTAATGAACCCTCACGTTCTTTTCTCCTGTAGCGTAGCCAGTTTTAAACATAAATAAATTAAAAATTATGTTAAACATGAAAATTATTTTTACAAGATAGCTATAAAACTAGAAGTTTGTAACATCTAGTTTAGCTAAAAAAGATAATAAAGATATAAAAATTTGTTGCAGATGATTATTGCAATGGATGAACTTGGTTCAAGAAATAATGGCCCTGTCCAGTGGCATCAAGTAAATCCATCAAATAACCAACCCAACTACGTTCAACCTCAGCCGACGTTTGGCAATCCATCGATTCCTCAGGTGAAACCGACTTATACTACAACTGAAAAAGTTCCAGTTTGGCCAGGTGGCAACAATTATTACCCACCGAATCAACCTCAAGTTAATACAACTGACACTTACACGACCACTGAACGAGAACAGGGCCCCGTATGGACCAGTGGAAGTGATGTAACTACGAAGAAGCCAGTTTACACAACAACCCCTCGGCCTCTTGGGCCAATCTGGTCTGGCGGCGATGAGAATAAAAATAATAATAATAATGGAAATAAGGGATTCACGATCGATGATCCACCTACGACAAAGCAACCCTTCTTCAATAATCCATTCTTCAATCCTACTACTCAGAAAACAACAAGTAAACAAAACTATTTTTCTTATAATGCTCCACTTATGAACGCTTTTCATTTATTTATATTTTATGATATTATATATAAGTATTCTCAAGAACATAATTGATAGCGTTATTTTTACATTCTCATCGATGCCAGGCGTTGGGACAGCTATTATGCTTAAAGCCTGGTTCGCCAGGCGAATAGAAGAATGTCATGAACTTTCCGCTATTGAAATTTCAGGCGTTATGCTGAATGCCTGGGTAATCAGGCGAATAGACGATGCTGACCGTATCGATGAGTCATTCGGCTATTAGCCTGAACGCCCAGCCATTAGGCTTAACGCCTGGTTATGCTATTCGCCTACGACAGATATACCTTGTGATCTAAGCATTGTAGCGTTTTTGTAATATCAACAAGCGAAAGCTGAGATCAAATCCTTTCGAAGAAAAAAAAATTTTTTTAAAAAGACCAATCCGTTCCAAAGATATATAATATTAAAAATTTAAAAGCTAATTAGTCACTTTTTCGAAACAAAGCATTTTATTGAGGATTCCATATACAAATTTTAAATCGGTGTAACTTTGGAACAGATTGGTCTTTTTGAACAAATTTTTTTTTCCTTCGAAAGGATTTGATCTTAGCTTTCTTTTGGTGATATTACAAAAACGCTGCAATGCTTAGGTTACAAGGTATATCCATTACAAGAGAGACATATATTTTCACATATTTGACAAAAATAGCCTATAACTATAGAAATATTGAGCGTTAGGATGAACGGAGCGGCTTCTTACATATTTCTACGTATGAAAAGAGATCCCAAATATACAGGCTAATCGGTGACCCAAACATGTGACACTCCTTAATTGTAAGTGAGTTAGAATCGAGGAAATACGAGACAATCGGATGAAAGTTGTCTTTTGGCTGTTTTTAAAATATTTAAGAAACTATACCAAACTTCATGTCATTGTTTCAAAATATCTTCAACCTCGCACAGAGAGTAACAATTGAAGAAATTTGTGATGAATAATTATTAATAAATATTAAATATTAAACTATTCAAATTACTTGAACATTTTTTGGTATGTTTAAAAACTTAAGATGCCGATTTTAAACCCAAAAAAGAGAGTTTCATGTATTTCTAATTGTTTACCCTTATATACTATTGTAACTACTTTTCTATTGATGATTTCATTATCGAAATTTTGAACTTTTTTTGAATGGATATAATGGATATCAAGCTTAACGTTTGATTTGGAGTGTTTTTTTCCATTTCATGTATTTCTATTTAGTAGAATTTTATATCTTTAGCGGTCGGCATTATATAACTTATGCATCTTTGCACATTCGTACGAGACGATTTTATATTTATCGAATACTTTTCAATTTTCGTGTTGATATTACTAAAACGTTATAAATTTATGGAGGCTTTCATGAGAATTTTCTATTTTTTCCTGTTGAAAATATCAGGAATAGACGATATTAAAGACTGTAATCCAAGATTTTTTTTAAAACCATTCTCAATCATTCTTTTTTTTCAGCAACGACTAACGCTAATTCCGATGATGATGATGATGGTGGAATTGAGATCATCATGGGAAAGTAATCGATACATTTACAGCTACTGTTCAAGAATGTTAAACATTCAGCATATTTCCACATTAATCAACGTAATTGTAAACCTTTATTGTATTGCTATTCGAATGAATTAATAAAGCGCCTATGGAATACAATGTGCATATTAAAATAAGTTTTTTCAATTTCATAATGGCGTAAAAATAAAGTATATATAAATAAAAGTATACATAAATAATAAAAACAATCTATTGTCTAAGAACACTGTAGAATCTTTCTTGCTTTGATATAGAAACTAGTACAAAACATCCCACCGCGGGACGAAAAGTCTTATGCAAATTATAAGGAGTTTCAATTATAAAAAAATCTGATATTTTTCCAATTTTTTAATAATTCTCCAAAATTATTTTGTTAAAAGCGTAAATTATTTTTATAAAATCAATGAAGAAATTCGAAAGGAAAACTGAATGGGATTAGGCAGGAATAATTATTACTCGTGTGTGAATTTTCATTTTTGTTTATTACAAACATTGTAAAAAAGTTTTACGAACTAGATATATCTATTTTTTTTTCTAAAAAGTTATGTCTTATTTAATAATGAACGTGTACCAGACACGATGTATAGGTAGAACAAGTCTTTGTCACACATTACATACGCTATCAGGTACGTTTTGTATGGCTGCTGAAGAAATTAGTTCTTGTAATGTTACAAATGACGTGAACTTAGATTACAATGTATTCTGTATTTGGAAGAATCCTGTCACGGTATAAAATTATGTATATGAAACAAATAAATAACGAAATTTGTTGAAACTACACATTTTTTAATTTACTTATAATATTTTCAGGAAAGCACTAGAAAGTTGAAGACTTTTGACTTACAATCAAGAATACTATGAATTGAAATACTCATTAATTTTGTATTAAAAAATGAATTGCAATAATTAACTTTAGAAACTTGAATATTTTCATTGAAATGCTTATACTACTAATACTCGAACAATGCCTTATACTATCAACATGTAACGCAATAAATTTAGGATAGTGAATGCTTTTGAGAAATAACAGCTTTATCTATCTATTTTCTTTGGCTCGCAAATTTTCTTCTGCAAAAATTACATTTTACCTTCGCCCAACATTTGCTATTCTCATAATATGTTCCTGAAAAGATAAAAAAAATTAAAGCTATTGTATGTTTAGTATCTACTAAACAACATTAAAATCTGAAATTTTTCATTTTGAATCATTTTTTTCACTATGCATAAAACAAAATTCAATGATAATAACTAACTCTCTAGTGATTGAGAGGTTTGAAACATACTTGAAATTTTTTTAAATAACAAGCTTGATTGATTTTTCGGGTTTAGAAAATATAGCCAGTAGCCACACGTTTGGCCACGGATAGCAAACCGCTCACTGGTGCGCAAACAACTCCAGTGTGACAATCGAGAATTTAAGTCAGAGAGATCTAGAGTATAAGGCAAACATATACAATAAAATTTCGGAGATTCTTTGCACAACGATTATATCTCGGCGGTGTATTGTTTAAAAATTAAGGTTAGAAAACCAAACCATAATATAGATTTTGGTTTAATGATTGCATTACATTAATTTCGGATGGTTCAGTCGGTTGGTGCAATCATTTAATCGAAGAATTGGTAAAGAAACAATACAAGCTGACTGTGATTGAAGCCGTTACGTATACATACGAGTATTTACATATACTAGTAGTCTAAATGCGCGCTGCGCGCGCTGTAAATCTATCGTAGATAGATATTAATATTCTATAATACTTAGTTCAACAAAAAGTGATAGACATTAGTATCATTCTATTTTATTTTTTTACGGTGGTTCTATGATGGGGAGGGTGTTCAACTTCGGCAATAATTTCAAAAATATCTAGTCTTCCACTCGCTCGTAATAAAAAAGTTATCGATGGATTGAAGCGAAAAAAATGGGAGGTGTTCCTCAGATCATATAATTTCTTGTAGTCATTGGCCGAATTTGATACGTACTTCCGTTGTACAGAAAAAATCATAGCCTCAAAATTTTCGAAATGCCTATCTTCGATCGTCTGCGAAAATCAAGCGTGATTCGAAAATCTAAAATTTCTTGACACTACATTGTATGTAAAAGATTCAAGAGTACGTGTATCAAATTTGAGGTCTTAATATTTATTAGAAAAAATTATAGAAGAAATTAAGTGCAACGGCGTCGCGCCGCGGCATCGCGTCCCCACTTTTTAGCAATATTTTCATTAATAGCTTAAAAAATCCACGGATACCTATAATTTGCAACACGGCAATCGCTTCAGAATTTAACCAACTTCATTATCTCATAAGTTTCGTAATATCAAAATACGTTTTTCTATATTAAATTTCAAAAAGAAAATTGAAGAATTTACTCCTTATGGGAAAATACATTGAGAGTAACATTTTCTCCGTTTCTAAATGAGATTTAACATAGAAGAACGTATTTTTATTTTACAAAACTAATGAGGCAATGAAACTAATTAAATTGTGAAGCGATTGCCATGTTGCAAATAATAGGTAGCCGTGGATCTTTTTAAGCTTTTAACGAAAACGTTGCTAAAAAGTGGCGAAAATCGATACCGCGGCGCGACGCTATTGTACTAAATTGCTTCTATAATTTTTCCTAATGAATATTAAGGCCTCAAACATGATACAGGTACTCTTGAAACCTTAAAAAACAATGTAGTGTCAACAAATTTTAGATTTTCGACAATTCGTAACAGACGTCTGTCGATCGAAACTACGCATTTTGAAAATTTTGATGTTATAATTTTTTCTGTGCAAAAAAAGTACATATCGAATTCGGTCAAAGACTATAAGAAAGTAGATCATGTTATTACAGTTTAACTTCTGCATTATTTTTAAAGAAAAGGTTGCGCCGAAATCTTAAAGAATGATTCAGCGTCTTATATACACAGCGCTCGAATTTCTTTTTCTTTTGTTTGCAAATTTATATGGTAAAATTAAACAAATATTTTTCGCGCTCAATCATTAGTTTTTTCTCAAGATTCAATATAAAAAATATGTGATGTAAAAATTGTTTTCCGTTAAAGGTTAAAGTAATTAAAAATAATGCACTCACCGGCAGTTGATTAGCATTAGGTATGTCATCGTGTGGGCCTCTAGTTTTAGGAGGTAATTTAGGTAATAATGAATCTGTGTCAATTTTCAAGTTGGGGTTATTTTTCAAAAGCACTTTCTTTACATCCTCAGCTACTTTTATTACAGCTTTGGCATTTAGTAAGCGATCATCACTCCATAATGGACACCTAAAAATGATAAAATATATAAAATATTGAAATTCAATTTTTATCCCAACAGCTCTTAAATTTCTATCTCTGAATACTAGAATAAAACATTTCATAATTTGACATAATCAAAACTGAGCCTTGTATTTTTTTCTGTAATAAATATTTTTTCTTATCCCCTTTTCAAGTATGAAATTGAAATTTTAATGTTAATTCAAAATGCCATTAAAAAAACTTCCTTCTAAAAAATGGATAGTATGTAAATATTACTATAAATATTATTACATTTACTCTGATATACTCTGAAGATTTTGAAATAGTAAAGTACTTTGTAAATGATTGTATACTCACAGATGGGTATTAGCTCCGCCTTGAGCATTAAAATGATCATATCCTTTAATTGGTTTACTACACAAGTAACACATTAAGGCACCGCAAGTACATTTCATTTTATTGCAACCATCTTCTTTGTAAAACTGTTTTTTGCATTGATAACATGTGCGTACTAATGCTTGAGTCATTTTTTCTTCTATCATGTGACGAGCTTTGTCAGTCTTTATAACTTCATCACATTTCAAAGGGACATGGTTCAACCCTTTGCACATCCTGCAAATATAAAAATAATAAATGGGTTAAATTGTATTAAAGTAAAAAGTATTTATATTCCAGTATTCATTTAGATGTAATATTTTTTAATTTTAGTAAATGACTATTATTTATTAGCTTATTAAGAGAGCAAAAAACTGAAAATAGAGTACTCAAAATTGTGAGCTGGAACATGTTCAGCATGAAAGTATTTGAATAACAAAAAGCGGCACTCATTATATACATTACATTTTTTTTGCATTTCTAACAAAAAATATAGAATTATTTACTTACTTGCAAGTTTCTTTCATACAATCAGGATTTAGACATTTGAATACTTTGTCTTCTGGAGGAGGTATGGATGCAAAATGACAGAATGGACATGATACAAGTCCATCCATTCCAGCAGCAATAACTTCAGCCGTTTGTCGCTTTTGTAAGAGTGCGCTGAATTTAGTGGGAGGCAGCACCTTTTGCAACGTAGCCAAAGAGAATTCACTTGTGCAGTCCGTGAAACAGCGGACGTGAGCTTCTGCATCTGCTAAAGTAGATTCAGTTCCTCTAATGATACATTCATGACAAAAAACATGGCCTTCATTGCATTCTGAAGATTTTGTCGGCATACACTCATCATTGTAACAACATTGACATGTCAGCAAAAGATTTTGTTCCTAGAATTAAATATAAACCATATAAAACCACAGAAATAAGGGACATTTTAGACGTAAAAATGATATTTTCTAAATAAAATCCTACTTTTAATTCCTCGAATAACTGTTCTTCCTTGTTTTTAAGCATATTCAAGTGATTAACTATATTTTGTTTATTTTTTATGAAAGCTATTTCTTGAAGCAGTGGAATATCTTCTGTTGGCATCTCGACACTCATTCTTCTACTTTTCATGTCAGGACCAATTTCTGTTAATGCTTTTGCAGCTAAGCTCAAATTGTGATTGTTGCTTTTATATCGCTGAGTAATGGTGGTTACCTTTAAAAATTATAATAAAATTATAATAAAATTTTAATAAATAATTAGTATTAGTAACAGAGCTAAAGTGTGTATGCTTACTTTATTTTTAACAAAAAGAGATTTTAAAAATTCCACTGCTATTGGTTGGTAAAGACATTTCCTAGATGAATCTTCGAAATGCTTAAATGGATCAGGAAATAATTCTAAAAATTTCTCAATGTTCAAATCTGTCGTATACTGTTTGATTTGCTCAGTTATTTTAATTCTAGCCATATATTGCTCTTTTGTCGGATAATCACGAGATTCCAGTTTTTGTTGAATAAATTGTTCAAAGTCTTGTTCTGAAGGAGTTTTTACAACAAAATCTCGTATGTACGTCGGATCGGCATCGGGAAAAATTCCCACTAAATATTCATATTTCTCATCTATGCTTACTGAAGCAATATTTGGTTGATCAATAACGTACTCTACAGGGCGTAAATGGTTTGATCCTTCAGTCAGCAAATGTTCAATCAATACGTTCAAAATGTACCCTTTATCATTCGTATTAACGACGTTTGGTGGATTGATACAAATTTTCTTGATGTATGAAGAGTCTACATCAGGAAAAATAGATCGTAATTTATTGTATATGCTCTGATGCGGTATGCTAGTTGAAGTTGAAGGTGCACTAGAATTCAATCCTGATGTCCCTGGTTGAGCAACTAAAAAATTTCAATTTTACAATTAAAAAGATTTATTTATCTAGTAAATGAATTTTTATATTTCTCATAAGAGCTTTCATTTTGAATTTCAATCAAAGTAAATAATAATATCATGGTTTTATTAGTATACCTGGATTATCATGTGAAGGCCTTGCCTGAACTTGTATTGAAAGTTTTGCTATAGCTTCTGGCGTTTCAAGTCTATGTGATACAATATTAACTGGTCTATTAAGCTGAATGACATTCTGTCTTTTGAATTGTATATCATTTGTCATTATATATTTGAGATTATTGGTATTATTCTTGTCAGCTTGATTTCCATGCACAACAGTTTCAGATGGTGGAAGCTGAATGACATTTTGAGCCGGCAGCTTCTGAATGACACGTAATGGTGGTGGAATATAATCTTTCGGTCTAACAGCATGAACGTGGTGCACTCGTCCAATGACATTATTTTTTGGTTCTGGCATAACTATTTTTTGAATACTTTGTTGATTATTATTGAATTTTAATATTGCTGGTCGCATAAAATTAGATTTTGGGAGCGGTGCTGTTATAACAGGATTCACAACACTTTGGGCATTCTGAAACATCAATTTTGGTGGTTGTATAACGATTCTACCCTTGGAGTTGCTTGGAAAATCTGAAATAATAATAAATTACTATATATCATCTTATTTTGCGATTTTAAATTGCTAATAATGAAAATGTGATATCTAACCATTCATGATGGGGACATCATTCAAAATATTATCTCCTCCTTCTTGTAAAATTTGTTCAATTGTTTCTTCATTCATCAATGGTTTATTATTTAGTCGGAATTGAAAATCATTACCATTTGGAAAAAATGGCTCATTTATAGGCTGTTTCGAAAAATTTGTTGGAGGTGCCATGGCAGATTTTTCATTTGGATTATTCTCATCCAACCTTTCTAAATCTTGTAGTAAACCACTAACTACTGTCTCATTTCTTTCTTTTTTGATAGTGTGATTTGTTGTAGGCATATCGGAAGATGTATTTGAAAATACTGACACATTAGAACTTGCTAACAATGAAGAATTCAAATTATTACTAAAGTGAACCTTTTTGTTTCCTAAAGAAGTTTTAGGAAAATCAGAATTGTTGGATGTAAACAAGTTTTGATTTATTTTGAAAGGGGACTCCATGTATCCTGAACATTTAGAAAATTGTGAATCATTAGAGGATTCATTAGAAAGGAAACTATCACAAAGTAAATCATCCATTTCATACACTGCATCTACTTTTGGAATTTTGCTTTCAGTTTCTGAAGTGTCATTCAATTTTCTTTTAACAGCTTGTGTTTTTATTCTTTTTGACTCTTTTTTCATTAACTTTAATAGAGTCACTTGTTTTCTGTCAGGTAGATCGTTGTATTGTAACAGTAAAAAACGTATCTCATCTGAAGTAGCCCAAGGTATAATTTCTTGTATACAGCTAATGTCTTTTTCTATTGAATTATCGCTAGTTCCAAATTCAATGTTTTGTGATATATCCAAATCTTTACTACATCCAGGAACAGGATTGAATGAGTTGTAGTTAGATGCAGTTTTATTGGCAATATCCACTTCAAAATTTGGCATTGCTTCTGTAATAAATAAAGATTAAGTTGTATATTTAAATTTTTAATATGTTAGTATTCTATTTCAATACATTGACTGCCAGATGATCAATAGTAATTCATGAAAACTTTTCTTCCAATCCTAATCCCTGCCAATAATACCTGTTTTATTTTGACTCTTTTTTGTTTCTTTTGTGAGATCTTGCAAACAAGTGGTCTAGTTTTTAGGCAGATAATTGAATCATAGTTAACTTAATAATTGAATGTAGTTGAATATAGTTACAAACTTTCTTAATCACATGGCAGACTCTCAATTAAAAAAAATGTTAATCCAACTGTGGCAGTCAATGTACCAACAAAAGTATATCAACTCCAATTATGTAATTGAAGATCAAGCAGTTATCAGACATACCTTTGCTACATCCTGGAATAGGAACAGGGTCAAATAGTAATTCATCAAATAAATCATCCAACACCTTATCTGAATTAGGCGGCTCAGTATCATCTAAAATATTTGAGCTATTAGAATGATTGATAACTGTATGATTAGCATCAGAATTTTCCTCATCAAAATTATTATTGGGATCATTATTATTTTCTTCCAACATTTCAGATATATCTGCAGAATCATTATTACTTTGTTCTCCTCCCAGCTGACTCATTTGATTTGGCTGATCTAAAATAGCTAAGTAGTTTAAAATTTGTTTTTCACTGTTCGATCTGGTAAAGTCATCAGAAGTTAAATTTGAATCTTCATTGAAATGTTTTGAAGCATCAGAATCGCTGAAACTATGAATTTCCTGGCAGCTTGTCTCAGAATCATATGTTTCTATATTAGAATCCGAATTGATTTCTATATTCTCAATAACATTTTTATTTTCAGAATTTTGAATAATGACAGCTTCATCTGATTCAGTAGAATTTTCAGTCAAATCAATGAAAGGATGAATTTTTTTGGGAACTTCAATTTCAACAATATCATTATCATTTTCACCATCAGTGGTTGATTTCTTACTATCAGATTCTGCTGTGGAGTTGTCCAGTACGCTTTTCGAGTCCTGAACGCGTTGAGCATCCAACATGTGTATAATAGTTTGTACAGCCTGAACTGATCCATGTAAAGGATATAGACTTTCCAATAACTCAAAAACAGCCGACTCTTCAAATTGGTCATTTCCATTTCTCTCCGAGTGTTGTTTAATGGTGTTAAAATCATCAAATATTTGGTCATACATACTGATGTTCTAAAATAAAGCGAATGATTTATATTTCAATTTATCGTAGCAAGATATTTAAGTAATGCATAAATTTAATATTTCTCTGTAGTATCAGAGCCGCAATTGTAAATTAAATGAGGATTTTGCCTTTTTGTGCAGTTCTATGCAGATCTTTAGGTTACAAAAGATTAAATTAATCATGAGAATGTTAGTAATAAAAACTCATTAGTAAATAACTTCAATTTCTGTTCTTAGTTTAAATTAAATTGATTCAATGGCTAATGAAATTAGTCGGAACAGTAAGTTATATTTTTCAATAATTTTTATAAGGAATAAAGTAATAAACTTATAATAATAGGCATAATAATAATAAATTATTATTAAATTTGTTGCAAATCTTACCTTGAAAGATATCCAGTATCAGACACTAAGAATGTTTATCAACTATCAACATTTATTGAAATTGATTATAACTTTTGGTAATCCAAATACTCCACAAATTCGTTGTGAATTTTCTTTCAAACATCCGGCTGAAAGATCGCTTTTCTCAATTGTAACCTCTAAATAGCACATGGACTTTTCGACGAGTTTTGTAAAAAAATAAACTAGCAACAGCTTTCTTTATAGTGAGATCTTCACTAAAAGTTATCCAACTCTTTGTTATGAACGTTTTTTCCGTTATTGGTTTTAACGAACAATGGAAGATTTACGAAAACTTTCAAAACTTGCCGTTACGGGAGAATAAGACATTTACTTGACTACAAGCCGACAAAATTAGACTTTTCAAAAGATGACTGATAACTTTTGATGCTCGTTTTTATTTGAAAATAAATAATATGAGTATTAAAAATTTTCTCTCCTCTTCTTTTGTTTCGTCTATCACTTTCGCATGTTGTTACTTGTCCAATGCTTGAACGTGTGGATGTCATACTATACACATTGGCGTGTAAACATACAATACCACCTATACGCTTCCTGGAAATTCTTTGTATAATTGTAAGAGTAGTATATTTCTTTATCGACTATCTTACTCTACTTAAAAATGATATTCTAACAACTCGTTGAAAATAAAAATATTTATAACTTTTTTCTACAATGCAATTGAACTCTAACGCGATAGTTTCACAACGAAGTACAGCCACGTACAGCATCAGTCAGCATCAGTCGTTGATGTGGACTGAACACTACAAAACTACGATATACGAATACTTTCGGCTTTGCTGTGATCCATCTCTCTCTTCTTCTTTTGGTCGCCACCGCTATACAGCTGCTTGGTCTTTTTTTCTTTTGGCCCTTCAAGAAGTGCAAATGTATATTATATACGGCATATATATTAAAGGCCATATATCATGACGTATGCTTTAATATTACCGAACTATTTGTAAGGTATAAACAATGTATTATTTACTAGCCATGCATCGGTACTTAATTTTTTTCAAAATAACTCATCTCATTTAAATTCATCTTACACAATCAACTTCATTTATGCGCTTAATATGCGTTGACGATTCAGATAGTCAAAGAACTCGAATATTCCATATTATGATTTTGAGTTAAAGAATTACTATCAATGTTTCCAAGCTAATACAAAAAAATTAGATAAAATATGTGTATAACTACAATGTAGTTTAAATCGATTGAAAATTTAAATTAAAAACAAAGCGTTAGCTTTTCAAAGGTTCCAATTGCGATCGTCTAAGATAAACATTTCATCAACCGGCTTTTCGCTATCACCGTAGAACAAATAACTGGTACAAAAAAAGTAAAACTTAGCGAAACGCTCTGCTTATTAATGCATAATTTTTTCAGATACGATCAATATGCAAACTGAACGACAGATCAAGTGATATATATTAGTTATTTATGGCCCAGGAGCGGAGAGGCCCCAAAAAGCTTCTCCGCTCCTGGGCCTTAAAAAATTTTATTTTCTTCCAGCCGAAAATGAGCACTAAAGATGCTCAATACAGGCTGGGAGGACATAAAGATTTTATAAACGCGAGTGTAAAGTATAGCATATTAATACAGCGTTTAATTTGAATTTCGCGGGTCAAAATTAGAACACTCTTTAATAATAACTTATATTCCATCAATGAAGAGAAATATTGGGGTATAAATATGTATGATTTCGATTGAAATTATTTATATTTATACGCATACAGTGTGAAGCGCTCTTCTTGAATTCGGCTTGGTCTCAGTTCGGCCTCCGTGCCCTACGTGATAGCCCATAGGTTATATCATGCACGTGTATGAGTGTCGCGGTATATACATGTATAAAGGGCCGGCCATGTTTCTGGCACTCACATCGATACAATTGCGGCCTGCACTGCAAGCAGCAAGCAAGAGAGCGAGCGAGGGGCCCGGGTTGGAAAAATGGCGGAGTCGTGTTTTCGCGACGGTGATCATTGTCGTTAATGTAAAATAGTGCTAGTCAGTGAGTGGAGTGCACTAAATTCCGACATTGAAAGATCTTTGTGTCGCTTGAAACACGACGAGTACAGCCTCCCCAGGACACGCTTGTCACCACTTCCAAGTGTTCAAATTTTGCCTCCTCCAGTCTTTTTCTTGGCGAAAGAAGTGATAGCAAAATCAGCGGGGGCACCGCGCACAGACGAGCCTCGTCTTCTCATTTTTCGGACTACCCTATTGCCTATTGGTAGTGGTCGTGCCGGACCCATCCTATTTGGGGCAATTTAATGCCTAGGGGGCCGATCACACTCCGGCGAGATGTGAGCCAAACAGAGTAAGTTTTTTTGCTTTTCTAACCTAGCTTTTTCTTCGATCTACTCTATGAGTTGCATACACTTTTTTGGAGTAAGTTTGACTAAACACATTTGATTGTTGATTTTTTCACGTTTCTCTAGTCTAATAATTAACTACCTCAACAATCATTGGTATACAACAGAAATGAGAACCTATCATGAGGTTGTAGTCATTTTACTCAAGTCTAAAGTTTATAGTGTTAATAATTTTTTTGGTATTCATATAACAGTATTAACTGCTATTATTGCGAAAAAAATCACGTTTTTGAACAAACATCAAGCCTACAATGCTCTATTTAAGAATAAGTGTGGAACAAATTCGCCGTTTTTTTCAGAAGCGTCGCGTCTAATACTACTAATAGTAATACTTAATGCTTTGTAAAATATTGAAAATTTTTGTACTTTGGACGTGTCAAACTTAATTTTTATTATGTCATTTAATCAGTTTCAATAAAATGAATACTGATTTACTCCATTTATTTGAGTGGATTCATAGAAAAAAAGAGAAAAGTTTGATTTATGTAATAGATCTACCTTAACACTATAAAAGGTTTTGTAATAAAACATCATTCAAAATTCTACCTAATATTTCAAAATGAATATTTATTTTCTTTACAGTAAGCTGTTCTAGTCTTGAAAGACCAGGCTTAAAAAAAAAGAAATTTCAATCATGGTTTCTAATGACTTTGATGTGGAACAATTTGAAAGAAGACTTCAATCTTTAAAAGATTCACAGGAATCAATACAAAGCCTTTCGTCATGGTGTCTTGAAAGAAGACAGCATCATAAAAAGATAGTGGCTACTTGGTTACAAGTTCTAAAAAAAGGTTTGATAATTTTTTGTTTATGACATATATTTGAATGATTTGATTTTAATAAAGTATATTATATTTTACAGTTAAAGTAGAACATAGGCTAACGCTCTTTTATTTAGCAAATGATGTTATTCAATATTCCAAGAGGAAAAATTTTGAATTTGTGGAATCATGGGGAACCACACTGCAACGAGCCACGACAATGGTTCGAGATGAAAAAGTCAAACACAGAGTTTTAAGGATTTTCAAAATTTGGGATCAAAGACAAGTTTATGATGAAGAATTCCTTGCTGACTTATCAGGGCTTATTTCTGCTGCCCCAAAGAAAAAAGTGGAACCTCAACCTATACAACAGTCTGAAGAATTTCAAGCAGCTCTTCTTATTTCTACTATGAGATCTTGTGCTACGCTTGAACAAGCTACAGATGCTAGGTTGAGAGATTTGAAAGACTCTAGTGTAGATATTGACAGTGTTGAAGAGTTGCGCTCTTCCTTCAAAGATCGTCGGCACGTGGAGGATGCTGAAAAAGACGTTGATCTTGCTGCAAGAAATATTGAAAATTATGTTCGGTCTTTGGAGGCAGAAATACAAGAGAGAAAACAGGTTCTTGATCTGCTTGAACAAGCTGATCAGTTTTATGAAACACAGAAAGGAGAAGTCAAAATAGTTGTTAATGTATGTTTGATCATAAAACTATTAATTATATTTTTATGGACCGTAGTAGATTTGTTTAAGTACAAAATTTTTCATTCCAGGCTTACAGAAATTTTGGTAGTAGAGTAAAAAATTTAAAGAAAAAGTTGGATGAACTTTTGCCAAAGCTGGCATCTCCTCTCCCATCACCAGATATAAATGCTCCATCACCAAGTCCAGATAGCGACATTGAACTTCCAGGGGAAGAAAGTCAAATAAATCAGTCTACTTTAATTAATGTTGCTCCTCCATCAATGTATGGAACATATGGTTCAGATTACAATCCTGTAACAGCACCTATCAATAACACAACTGCTGATTTTAGCAATAATTTTTCATCCTTCATTGGCGAAAATTTAGATTTTGACCCGGTAAAAATTTAATTTCCAATTACTGATATTTTCATGATGACGTCCATTGTCAACTAAAAATACAATAATTTATAAAACTTTTCAGAGAAATATATTCAATGAAAATTCAATATCTGGTGCCAGTCAACAATATGACACTATAGAGGTAAATTACCATTTTGATGGACTAATTTTTCATTCAAATTTTAGAATTATATAGCTTATTTGAATTTGATCATCTCATTTTCCAGAATAAGTCGAGTGAAGTTATTGACATACATCCTACATTAGATACAAATAATGAAGAACCAGTTTCTATTTTTCTAAAGACAGTACTACCATCTTCAGATTCAGTAAATTCTTGTGGTATCCCTGGTCTTGGAATGGATGCAGCAGACGCATTGTCAGACAATTTGCAGTGTAATGATTATCGGCCTTTGAGTATGGGACAAATTCAAAATACACCAATGATGGGAAGAATGTTGAGCATTCCTACTACACCAGTAGGGAACTTGAATCATTCTCAAATAAGTCATAGTACACCTTTACATAGCCGAAATTTGAATGGAGAATCGCACACCCCATCACCTTATTCTAGTGAAAATAGTCAAAATAATCCCGTAATGTCTATGAATTCATTTGATAGCACTACAATAAATCCACTTCAACCTCCTCCTATGCCCCCCATTGAGTTTTTGGAAGACAATAATTGTTACAAACTACCTCCTAAATTTCCAACATGGACCTTTGCCAACGAACCACCAAAGGAACCAGGTATATAGACAACTGATATTTTTTGTACAATAGTTTCAAGGCGCTTGTAAAAAGGTTTACCTGGATAGGAAATAATTAATAATAATTCAAAAAATTTTCAGTAGTATTTCCAGTTGTAAGTGATACAACTCCAGTTTGGCCACCAAGTGACAAAATCAAAAACCAATGGAATGAAACTAGCAATGAACAATGGGATATGAGTAATGATCCAAATTGGTCTGAAAGTATAAGAATTAAAAATGAAATACTTTCGGAAACTCCAGAATCACCTCCAATGTATGAAAAAACAAGTTATAATCAGCCAGTTGAATACAATGATTCTCAGTCTCAAGAGCCTATTTTGAGTAGCGTGGGTGACGTTGATCATAGGTAATTTCATATTAAAAGAGTTTAATTAGCCACTTTTACACTCTATAGTCTGCAAGCATTCAAAGTTATTTTAAATTTACCTTTATAGGGTATTGGCAGTACCTATAACAGCAGATAAACAATTGCCTCATCGTTTAATGAAAGGAGCTGATGTTGATCATCGGAATCTTATTAGTCTTACAGGTAGTCCAGCCAACAATAGTAATGATGCAATGACTGGATCGCTTTCGAATGATAATTTATGGACAAATACAGATCAAGATTATAGGTAAACTATAATAACAATTGTAAAAAATGCATTGTTTAATTTAAAAGTATCGTTTTAATAGCTCCTTATTAAATGCTTTATTTGGCATTATTATTAATAAATAACTGATTATTAATGACAGGAGACCGAATATTCCCGTTGGAGATAATGTTGAAAGTGTAGATATGGAAATGTCTGATGAAGAAGGAGAAGGTAAAAAGGGAAATCGAGTGCTTGTAGACTTAAGATCTCAGGCTCAGGATCGAGATATGCGAGTGCCTAACATGCCTCCTGGGCCACCACCTGGACCGCCGCAACATCACCACGCAGCTGACATGGATATGCGCATGATGCCAGGTCCAGGTGGTCCTCCTGCCAATCCAATGGTTAGTTATTTAATTATCGTTGGATGCTTCGTGAATTTTTCAAGCACACCTTCATCTTACGTCCTAATGATATTGCCATTTAATAGGGTCTTCAACGAGGTGGAGGAAATATGGGCCCAGGGCCAGATTTGCACGGGGTAGACATGAGACCGCCTCCACCGCCTCCTCCACTTCCGCCGGGATTTCATCCCGGACAGCCCAATTTTCAGCAAAATCAGTCCGATTTCCGTCATAATAAATCGATTGATTTTAGGCCTAATCAACCATTCCATCCGAATCAACAAGAATTTAGGCCCAATCAAAGCTTTCCACCACCTCAGCAGCAAGATTTTCCTCCCGGCCCTCCAGAGTTTGAATTTTTCGATAATCCACATGGCAGGTTAGTATAAATTTTATGTTTAATCTCATATTGATTCAGGATTCATGTCACCGTTTTGACCATTCAATTTGGAAGTTTGCTTTCGCAATCAAATAACGCTCTAATTTACTTGTTTTGATTTGTAGAGGTGCGCCTATGCAGAGAGGTGGTGGCAATGGACGGGGGATGGGAACAGGAGGGCTGTTCCGTGGCGCTGGTGGTCCAAGGCCACCTTGGATGGACCGAGGTGGTCCGGGCCCGGGGCCGCGTCCTCCCATGTTGATGGGCGGCTTTCCATCGGGGGGCCCGCCGACGCGCGGCATGAAGTCACGAGGCGGGCCTTTTCGCGGTGGACCGGGTGGCTTTCGCGGCAGAGGTCGCGGAGGCAACGCTTGGTAAAGACTTTGCTCCTCGCCGAACCAAGCACCATGAACTCATAATTATTTGTGTGTTGCGCTGCAGAACGGACTGATCGGCGCAGTTATTCAATCTTGTAAATAATTTTGTCCACGACGTATATTCATACGACTGTGTATATTTACTAATTTCTTTAGCGTGTCTGCAACCACGAACTGAGTAATGCTTTTCAAATAATTGATACGAAAATATTGAAAGGCTAAGTGTAACTTGGCTCTTTTGACTCTATGATTTCATAAGCCAGCATTCGCAATCACAAAATTTTTATTAGGTTTGCGTAATAGCTTTTCAGTGTTCGTTTTTTGTTTACCTTTACTGACCCTTTTGGAAAAATTACATGCATTTTTATCAAGACGAGCTATTTGTTTGCATAGATAATATTTACATCAAAACGTTAAATATTACTGAGCGCAAATTAGGTCATTTTTATACTTGATCCAAAAATAATGTACAAAATCATGTGCAAATATTATTTTTCAAAATTAATGAAATTATTGCTTAGAAAATAAGGCATAAATGATTTTTTGCACATCAGCTAGTACACTTTTCTTTTACATAATATTTTATGTACTGAACAAAAATACTTGATAGTTTTAAAGGTTTATTGTTTCAAGTACAAAGAATGTGACTTTCTCTATAGGAATGAACCATGAAAAATATTACTTCGGCAGGTTAAATACTGTACATAGGAACACAGTGACTTCAAAGCTCTTTGTAAACTCTATTTAAGTTTTGATTAATATGGCAATTTTTACAACATGTACTCATTCGAATAATAATTTTACAGACTACAGTCACAATTACACATTGTATAAAGATGAAGTTTGTAAGTTTCAGATATTGTGATGAAAGATAAAATTTAGTTTGGTTATAATTATCGTCGAAAAAGAATATCAAAAGGAACTTTATTTTGTAGATAAATTACGACGTTAGTGAATAATTATTGCATTGATTAGGTATTCACGTTTTGAGTTGCGAGCTTAAATGTCAGTTCTTCCATCTGAAGCAAGCATTAATACAAACTCATGCAAAGGTTTCGCTGTATAAATAATTGCTGCATTATCATAGTCATTAGATTTAATTGATCACACATGGAAGTTTTTGTTATTCATGTAAGTTTTGCAAATTTCTCAATTTTTTTTAAAAGCAATTTGAGATCTTGATAAAGTTTAGTATTATTTTACTCATTTACAATAGTGCATTTCCTCTTGAGTAGTCCGAAATGCATAAAAATTGTCTTATGGCGATTGCAAAAGAACTTTAAAAACTTGCATAATTCGTACATTTTATCAAAAGAAATTTTCAGAGCAAGTACAATCATTGGTTGCATGCGTATTGTACATATACTATTTTATGCCCTAAGATTTTGAATATAATATATGAAGTTTGTTTTCTGACAATGAAAAAAAGATGAACATGAATAACACTGCTTGCTCAAACAATGTTACAGCCAATAAATTCTGTATTTGTAATGTACTTGAAGATACTTATCAAGAATTTTGTTTCAAAAGTCATGGAAAAAGAACAAATTATTCGAGGTCTTAGTGATAAACATAATTTTAAACTTTATTAAACAATTTGGTAGTTTTCTCTGTATAAAACGAAAGGAATCCTTGTTGCTTTCATTGATCTTTTTAATAAAATACAAACTCCTAATGAAGGTCCTTTTCAGCATCCAACACAACCATTTACCCCATACATTTTTATGTAATTACCTAGACATTTGAATATTTAACAACTTGCGATTTTTTCTATACATTTTAAAATTTAGGAATCATGAAGCATCATGTATGGGGTAAATGTTTATTTCATCAACTTTTATCTGTTCAGTTTTTAATTTTTGTGTTCTTTCGTTTTATGAGTTGGCAATTGACAAGTAAATACGGCATTTTCAGTAAAATCTGTGATACGCGATTCAAGTTGTGTAAAACGTCAAATGAAACTTAGTACAAATTAAATTTACGGCTCCGGATTAATTATAGTGAATCGTATGAAATAACGTATGAAATTTATTTGTTCTGCGGGCTTTTTTCTTATTTAGAAATTTAGAAAGTATTTAATCTGTTGAAAAGTATATTACGTACTAGGGGAAGTGAAGCATTACCAAGGTCGTAGCACGTCGAAATTGACACCCAAGTGGAAAGTTCGGTAAACACGTACTACGGGCTTGCAAGTTTACATCCCTTAGTGGGTATGCTATTTTTTACTTATCGGGGACGAAAGTGCAACTTTTCATTGAGTGCATCGAAAAAAATGGTACTTCCGATCCGTTGGCAAAAATAGAAACAATATTTGGTTTGAAACTTTCGGGTCTAAATTTACGTATAAATTATTTAATAATTTTACAAAATGTAATACTTTTATGATTTGAAAATGTGTATGGAAGTTAAAGTGCAAAATTAAAAATTAACAATTTTTAAAACGTTGATCTCGGTATTAGATGAGTTATTTAATCTGGCTCACAATGAGCAAAATAAATTATGAATTTCTAATGTTTGGCTTTAAAATCAAATTAAAAAAAATTTATTATTTATAAGTAATAAAGTGATAAAATTACTTTACATTTGATGTAAAAATATTACTACTAAGTCGTAAATATAGGTATATAACTAACAACGTTTGGTACGATAATTTACTCTACATTGGTTTCTATTTAGTGTGCAAATAAGATAAACCTGCGCATCATAAAAAAGCTTTCGATTTAAAAAAAAAATGAGTTGAATAAAACAGAAAAATATGCTCAAATTGTGTAAATTATTCATAGATAAATAAAGTGATTATATTTTTCAATTCAAGTAGTTGGAATAAATCTTATTATCAAGTTCAAATGCTGCTCTATTTTTCATGATATTAAACTTATCCAAATGTTTTCAATTATTGTTGTTACAGCCGTAATATGGAGTTATACTGATGTAACATCAATAGAAATAAATGTCGAATGAATTCATTTCCTTAAAAACTCTTTCTAGCTACAATAACAACGGTCATAATATAAATATAAACTTTGTAATTGAATATTTAATGCAAGAAAACTTTAATATATAATAATAATTGAATTAAAATATAATATCTTAAATGTTCATTAACATTATTTGAAAAAAATTCGATCATTGAACGTAATATGGCATATATCGTCGGGTCTGTGGAAAAAAATCCCACCTCCAATAAGAAAACACACATCCATTTTTTCCATTGAAAATTACATTTAAAAAGTGGATGTGAGTTTTCTTATTGGAGGTGGGATTTTTTTCCACTGACCCGACGATATAAGCTAAAGTAGTTAGCTATTATTTATTTTGTCATTATAGTAAATTCGTCACGATTGCGTGGAAAAAATTATTGGTAAATACTTTTATATTTATCATTAATTGTTTTTCAAAAATTTATAAACAATATGTAGATTCGCATTGCGCGTCAAAGCTTTACCGAACTGAATCGCAAAATTTAGTTTTAAAGATGAAAATGCCCGTATTTTAATAATTGTAAATAGTTAGGTATTTCTGAACTGAAATAATTGTAATTTATAATTTTGTGCGTATGCTGATTTAGTATATTCCCGTATTGTACAAAATGTTTGACAAAAATGTAAAAACCTATTGTGGTTTGTTGCTGCATACTGTGTATGCTGTAAATTTTTTATAAATCGTAGAATAAAATATTGACAGTAATTTTTATTATTATTAAAAATTCCTAAAACTTAATGATGTATATACATTTATATAATTTCTCTAATATGTTAACAATATGTGTTTTTGAAAAAAGGAGTATTCCTCTTTGTTTTTAGCAACTTAGATTTATTTTCTCAGATTCACGGAGAGTGAATTTTGGAATTTTCAAATCAAGTTGAATCCTATTCGGGTTGGTGGAACAAAAGTACACCTCCAATTCGTGGATGAACAAAATGCCACCTCCAAACCGTTGGCGAAAAAAAAGACACCTCCAATTTTTCAATCACAAAGCCACCTCCAATTTTTCATTTTTTATAAGACACATCCAAAATGATAATTTTATTTTTCTTATCAATTTTTTTTCTAACATCAGAAAAGAATGTTCCGATTATTGCATGCAGGATCGTAATATTGCGATGTGAAAATTGAAAAAGTAAATTGTAAGATTAATAAAATAGTCACCATTAAAATAATTTTTTTTGAGATTTCTGCAATCTGCGACACTGTAGTTACCTTGAATGTACTGTTATTACGTTTAGTTATTTTACTATTTATTATATTACTGACATACGTACATATATGCCTTCTTTATTTATTATTTAAAGTGAAATTTAATGTATTATTTAAATTAAAAACTGGGCTTTGAACCCAAATTTGAAAATGATGCTTGCATGATATTATAAAAATCGATTGAATAAAAAATTAGCTTTAACTAATCCATATAGTGAAATAATTTATTATCAATGATCGGAACATTCTTCTTTAATATTAGATAAAAAAAAATTGATATGAAAAATAAAATAAAATTATCATTTTGGATGTGTTTATAAAAATTGAAAAGTTGGAGGTGTCTTTTTGTGATTGAAAAATTGGAGGTGTCTTTTTTTTCGCCAACGGTTTGGAGGTGGCATTTCGTTCATCCACGAATTGGAGGTGTACTTTTGTTCCACCAACCCGACGCCTTGTATATTCATACATTGGAAAAAATGCTCCACTTTTAACAAGAGGATAATAATTTTTAACGAATTCTCTTGCAATAAAAAGAAATCATCTTGTAGCTAGAAGATATCTTAGTATAAATCGTTACAAAAAGAATTCCTTTTGGAACTATTTTTAGAAAAAAATTCTCTTGTTACAAGAGGATTATTTTTACAGTGTATGGTTACATAGATCAATACAGTGAAAAAAAATCTTCTTGCAACAGGAGGAATCTTCTTGTTAAAAAAAGACTTTCTTCTTAATATATCCTCAAGAGAAATTCCTCTTATAACAAGAGAATTTCTGCTTATTACAATTAAAGTATCTGTTAGATTACTGTCCTCTTGTTATAAGAGAATCTTTTTTTTCAGTGAACGCCTTCTTTACATGAATAAAATACAATGAAATTACATTGTTCGGATAACGTTGAAAAAATTTTTCGTGGTAATTTATTTCACAATTAACAATAATTTCCGAAATTCGACAATTTTTACACTCAGAAAAAAAATCCTCTTTATACAAGAGATAAATCCTCTTGCTGCAAGAAGATTTCATCTTGTAATAAATTAAGCATTGTAAATTCAGAGATTCGCGTATGATTACAGATATCGAGAAAAATAAATTACTCGTGATTGCAGTCTCAAGAGTTTTAAACATCTCACTCGGAAAAAAGTCTTCTTGTCGCAAAAGGAAAACCCTCTTCCGACAAGAGGAATCCTCCTGTCTCAGGAGGAATTCTTCTCTATAGCTATTTTGAGAAGTAAATCCTCTTGCGGCAAGAGGATTTCTTCTCCTCCAAAGAGGACTTTTTTCTAATTATTTAATAAAATTCTATATTATTTAATAAAATTCTTGAAAGCTTTCAATTTTGTACAAATTTTGACTTTTTATTTATACAACGGAAAAAACAATCCTCTTATACCAAGAGGAATTTGATTTTGAGAAATCCTTTCGATAAAAAAAATAATTCTCTTATAACAAGAGAACTTACCTCTTGCAACAAGAAGATTCCTCTTGTTACAACAGGTTTATTTTTTCAGAGTACATTGTTTGAAAATTGAAATATACGATTGATTGTAGTAGTTGAAACAAGATTGAAACAAGCTGACTAAGGAGAGATGAAATCGTGACACTGAGACAAAGAAATTCTGTTGTTACAAGAAGATTTTCTCCTCAAGATATTCCCAAAAGGAATTCCTCTTGTAACGAGAGGATTTCCTCTGATTACAAGAGAATTTATTTAAGGTTACTGTGCTCTTGTTATAAGAAGACCATTTTTTTAGTGCGCTATCATCATGATTGCAAAAAAATAAAGTCACTCACAAGAAAGCCCTCTTGGGACAAGAGGATTTTTCTCATAAGAACACCCAAGAGGAGTTTCTTTAACTGCAAGAGGATTACTTCAAGAAGATTAGCCTCTTACAACTAGAAGACTTCTTTTTTGAGTGTTGTCAGAAAAAAAGTCTTCTTATTGTAAGAAGAAATTCCTCTTGTGGTATTCCTCTTGCAGCAAGGAGAAAGTCCTCTTCCAACGAGAGGACTTCCTCTCAGGAGATATTTTGAGAGGAAAATCCTTTTGTGGCAAGAGGATTGCGTTTATTTTTTCTGAATGTGGTTGTTTTAGTACTTTGACGAATCGTAATATTTGTACTCGATATCGAAATATACATGTGCAGTGGGTACTTATACTAGTGGCAGTTGGTGTGGTGTGAAACGAATATGTATGAAATTAGCATAATTAATTGTGTATACAGCAACTGCAAATGTCTGCGCTGCTTAATTGAAGTTTGTAAACTAGTTATTACACTAACGACTACCATTGGGCTGATAAATTCTAGTAGTCAAATATATGTCACTCGAGACTGCAATGTTCTGAGAAATGCGTATACGCGCATAATTCAGTATTTACACTTACAACTTAAAAAATGGAGCAAGGATTTTTATATCTCGGGATTGCGGTTTGATTAGCAATAATAATTATTGTCATTTTCGACCTTGATGAAGCCATACAGGTCAACAAATGAAGAAAAATATTGTTAAATAATTGATGCCCTCATACAAAACAAGGGGGATGAGCGTTTTACACTCAGTGACTATTTTCTCTTTCTGCGTATACATTGGCCGTTTTGGAAATATTGTTAATTATATTTTTGAAATATCACATCTCCTTTCGTGAAACGTGATTTCTCTTGCTCTTTAAATGCAATTATATTTACTAAGCAAAACTTGAAACTGATTGGAAGTTAATTGAATTGGTTTAGGCACAGGTACCAAATATTCGTATTTTCGTAAGTGAGATATTGTCACGATTAATTTGCGTAAACATCCCGAGGATCTGCGTACATCATCTAGCAAATACATCAATTTTTCAGATGATTAATGTTTACATCGCGAAATGATAAAAAATGAGAGGTATACACCTTTATACCGTCGAGCTTATAATAACAATAAAAAAATAAGCCAAATCAGTGCGAGAGCGATCAGCTTATTTTTGGGCGCAAGAAGGCGGCAGTATAAGTGTTTAGCGTATATCGAGGCGTATATATATATATATATCGTTGAAGATGAGTCAGAGACCGGAGCCAGGGATGATAAATAGGGGGTGCGTAAGGGGCCAGTGTACCGGAAGAGGTCAACAAAATCTGGATAGTCCGAGTTGATCCTCGAAAGCCGCCGCGGGCAGACGAGAGAGAGAGAGAGAGAGAGCAGTTGCGCCTCTCCCACCCTCTCGGTCATTCCTCATCAGCCGCTACAATACACTTGTACAGATCCTTCTGCTTCCCTCTGACGAATAAAT
>JAWWMK010000021.1:2367693-2395777 GCA_035047105.1 Galeopsomyia nigrocyanea | reverse complement strand
TACGCCTCAAAATACATCGAAAACCATATTTTGTTTTTTTTTTCTACTCGAAATTCCGACGCTTGTAGAGCTTTTTACACTACAACAATGCATAAAAAGTAAAAAAAAACTAATAAAATGGCAAATCTGGCAGTTGAATCAATTTTATGTGTTTTCAGAGCTCTACAAGGGTCGAAATTTCGAGTAGAAAAAAAAATAAAATATGGTTTTCAGCGTATTTTGAACCGAGGAATTCGATTCTGAAGTCCGAACGCTATCACTTTGCGTTTCTTATTAAAATCCATAAAAACCACAAGAAACCATAAAAGCTCAGATTTTCGTTTTTATCGATGCCAGAACTCTCACGTGATTTTAACACTGTCACAAGTAAAAAAAGGGGTGTCACATCAAAGGAGAGGGTGGGCAAGAGGATTGCGAAACTTTTCATGCCCCGTAGAGCTGCGTAACCCTAAAATTGAGAGCGTACCGTCAGTTTGAATTTTTGAAAAAACGCTACCAAATTACGGCACTTTTTTCGTGGAATTGGCCATATACGTATATATATATATATATATATATATATATATATATATATATTGTGTAGGTGCTCAGTTTGAACGTCGAAGCTGGGTCAGTAAAATATGTATATTGAGAATTGAAAAAAAAAATGGCTTTCTGATCGTCTAGGTCGGCATCATCGGTAGGAATCAGGCGGTGGAGGACGTAGCCTACGTGCTGTTCTCGATTTTCAATGTGATATGGGCGACCGTTTACCTGGAGACGTGGAAGCGTAGGGGTTGCGAGCTCGCTTACAGGTGGGGTACTCTCGACCAGAGAGACGACTTGTTGGTGGAGCCCAGACCATTGTTCACGGTAAATTTATTATCTTCGTGCCATTTTTTTTTTCTTTCGCTCGTTTTTCTTTGTACGATATTAAGTACGTCTGATGCAGGGAACTCTCGAAATTTCACCTGTGACGGGGAGACTCGAGCCGACGTATCCCAGGTGGAAAAGAAACATGTTCCGTTACTTCGTTAGCGTGCCTATCGTTGCCATTTGTTTATTCTTCGTTTTCATAGTTATGATCGTCAGCTTCCAAATTCAGGTGAGCTTTACCTTTGAAAAAGATTGTCGTTTGCATTGAACGACACATATATAACTTTTCGAATTCTATTTCTTTGAAAAGGACTGGTGGGACGCGAAACTTGAAGCCGCTGGTCATGGATTTTGGCTGAGCTATGTGCCGAAGGTGCTTCTTGCTATTGTGATTGCGTTGATGGACGAAGCTTACTTTAAAGTCGCCGTTTGGCTGAATGACATGGGTATGGTGCCAAATATTTATTTTTCAAAGACATTTCTAATTTTACATACGAGTCAATATTGATAATGATTTACGATTGTCTTGTTGTTGTTAAATTTAAAGAATCATATAACTTGTACTACGCCGTAGAAGTAAAAACATTGATTTTTTTCAATCAAATTATTTACAACAACTAAAATAACGCCTTTAACGTATATCTCTTTTCTTAAATAATATACATGTATATACTTTTGATCATTACTTTCGTATTTTCTTTCTGCACATATAATACATTGTTGATCATTTTTTGGGTAAGATTATGAGTATAATTTTTTCCACACATAACTTATTCGATATATTCATTCTATATTTATGGGCATATTATTTTGAATTTCGTGTTACTGTTCCATTAAACAAAATATCACTTATTATAGAAATTACGTGACATAGACTGACATAAAAAATAAAATGAATGCTGAATTAAATTTTATCTATTAACAAATAATGAAAGAATTTTCAAATTACGTGCACAAATTATTAAATAAATGTTTGTTTGATTTTAATTGCGATTGTTATCACAGAATGGTGAAATTAATTTTTCCAATAAAAACGTACGTCAATTATTTCTACAATAACTTAAAATTAAATTTTCAATAATCAATATATTTACCCAAACAATGACAACTATTGTAGAATAGTTATTTCGTTTTTTCCATTAATAAATATAATAATAAAATAGACACGCTATATAAAATTTACGCCTAAAAACCATTTATTAAAAATGTCTCTTTCATCATATTAAACTTCTATCATTTAACAGAATAGATTAGAGCAAATTGGTTTAGATAAAACATTTGGCTAAAAGTAGACTTTAGAATCAATGTTTTTCCATGTGTTAAATGCAGAAAATTATCGCCTTGACACGGAGTACGAGAACCATCTGATCTACAAAGTGGCGCTGGTAATAATTCTATTTGTTGTTTTTGCTGCACTTTTATATTTGAACACACTTTTTTATAAATCAGCAGTTAGCAAAGTTCAAGAGTATAAATACGTTCAAAAATGCTATTTAATAAGTATAGAAAACTTAGAAAAAGACCGTTTACGGAAATAAAAATGTATATACATGACCACTGAAATATTTTGTCAAAAAGTAAGAAAATTGATGAAGAAAGTTGTTGCTTGCCAAAAAGTCATGAAATATTTTTATACATACCAGAAAGAATACTTTCTACAGTTGAGAGCATCTTCTAATTGAATTCAATTTTTTTTTTATAATACATAGTTTTTCAATGTTACTGATAAATTTGTACTGGGACAATGATCTCGCGAAGCTAAAAGCAATGGCTAATAAAAAATCTACATCGAAAAATGTACAGCAAATGCCTAACGCTACATATTGCTACTTATTATTGTTTATTAAAAACTCGAACGTGCAAAGGGTTGAATTTAGTTGCTGCCTATTAGAAATTTAGAAGAGTGATTAGTTTGATTTCATTCGTTTCGAAATTGTACCAACGAACTATTCATTTTTTTATTTCAGTTCCAATTCGTCAACTCTTTCCTGTCGTTATTCTACATCGCGTTTTACATTCAAGATCAAGAAAGACTTAAAGAGGTACAATATCGACAACTATTTTCATTGGTCGCAAATGAATTGTGTCGATTAAAAGGTTTAAAATAAAAAATATATAAAAACAGCAACTGGCGGCCCTGCTGATAGCGAGGCAAGTGATAGGCAACCTGAAGGAGTCGGCGGTGCCATACCTGATAGAGCAGTTGCGACTGGCAAGGCTGAGCTTCGAGATGTTCGGTGCGCTAAGTCCAAGCGAAGCTCGATTGCCGCCGGGTGAGCCGGGCAGCGAGTCCGAGGCGACGAGTGCCACGTCGAGTCCATCTCACGAGGACGACAAGGAGCCGAGCAGGATCAAGCAGCCGAGGAACGTCAGCCAGGCGGAACTGGAAAGCTCCCTCTACAGAGTAGGGCATCCAACTAATTCACTACTTAGTGACGTTGCTTTCAAGGTTTGATCTAGATTTAGCCGATCTTTCTTTTCAGTTTTCTTTGTTTTCCTCTCTTGCGCTCTCTTTCTCTCGATGTCTTTATGTTCGTCATCTTATGGCTTACCTTCTTCAACCAAACATCAGCTACACTTTCTCTCTCTTACACAAAGATATTTACACAAGATGTTGCATGAAACGAGCATTACAACTATCCATATAATAGCCATATATATTAGCCACAAGCACGATCAATCAAAAGGTAATCTATAAGATGAACATTTTCAGTTCGCATGAAATGTCAAATCATTTTCGTTTCCTTTTACTTCCATCTATTCCTCATTTTCTTCATATAGAGACAAAATTCAAAACTGATCGGCAAAATCGTCTTTCTTGCGGGTTTACGTCTATTTATTATTACCGTCGTTTTTCGCGTGTCATAATTGTTGTCTTGTGCGTTTTTATCGATCATTTTTACAGATTAAAGTAGTTTATTTTTCCGTTTTCCACCGATTCCATCGACGACGCACAGGTACCACCAAGAAAGGTAATACCACCTTCATCCAATTTTAACAGTCATTTTTCTTACTTATATATATAACATATTACCGAGCGATATTAAGATATACAATCATCAAAATTATAAAGATCACAAATTGTTTCCCTTTCATTCAATGTACATATAAATAGCACTTATACGTTACGTTATTTGCTTTGTGCATAGAAAACTTTTAATTAATGCGCACGAAATCTGCAAACATATATATACCTTATACTATATATACAAACACCTTATACTATATATAACACCTTATACTATATATACAAACACAATAAAATCGGAAATCTCGACGGTAAATTTTCAGACGATACTTTTTTAATGCAATTTGCTATAGTATAAATATGGGACTATCGTCGGTTAATTTTGATATTTTCGCGATGCTTCGGCAGTGCTAAACTGTGACATTATGTTTGTACTATAAAATAATGAAAGTTCCATAGATTTGAATTACCCCCGAACGCTAAATCCGTTTTCCAGCAGCCATTTAGTGTTTTAGACAAGCAAGTCGTCGACCTCATTGAATTTCATGCCGGTAAATATTTATTGTTTAAAGTAGTTTAATATATTTTACCATAAATTTGCGATACATCATTCGATTCGTCTTCTTTTACCCTTTCAAAATGACTCATCAGAAATTTTCTAGCGTGTGAATAAGCCAAATGCCGCTCGAACTACTTTTGTTTGTTGGTTGCTGTCGGTCGTACCCAACATGGGACTATAACGAAAATTATTAATAGATTATGAAAAAACACCACATTATAATGTTGGTGTTTTTCACATTATAATGTTTTTCCATGTTCCAGTTTTGAATTTCTGTGAGTTACTTAAGACAAAACTTGACAGTTAGTCAAAATAAATTTACTTATTCCACTTGTCAATGATAGAATTTCGATTTTCGTTATATTTTTTAAAATTAATGTTTGTATGTAACTGTAACATTGTCACATCGTACTATAGTTAGCTTATAATACTTGAAAAGTGATAAATCTTGACTTTTTAACTTACTTATACATATCTCGTATGATTTATACACGTAAAAATTGCTTTTTCTCTAATAGTCCCATACTGGGTACACTGTCTTTTTATACAAAAAAAAGTATTTGGATTGAAAGTGCAATAAATCGGGCTAGCTATCATCTAAAAAATCGCGCGACAGCTCGTTTTAAAGGGTATAAATACTCAGCTTCAAAACAAGTCCACCCCCATCGAAAAATTTATTAATGATAAAAAGATATGGCTGTTTGTCGAAAATAGTCCCATATTGGGTACACCTACCATAAATGAAAAATCGAGATTTCCGATCGACAACGAAATATCCAGAACGAAGAGACTATTCAGCCTTTTAGAGAAAGAAACGCACAAATTTGCAGTACGACGGAGCATTTTCGGAGCATCTGGAAATGCTATCTCAGCTTGGCTACGTCTGCCTCTTCTCGTCCGCATTCCCTTTGGCGGCGCTTGCCGCATTGTTAGGCAATCTTCTGGAGCTACGGGGTGATGCCTTCAAACTATGCTTCGTCCTTCAACGGCCCTTCGGCAGACGCGTATCCAATATCGGAACTTGGCAGGTAAATTTTAATCACTCGATTTTCGATATTTTGGTATAATAATAGAAAGTATTGAAGGGATTCACGTAAATTTTCTATTAATTACTTTGGCAGAATGCAATGGAGGCGATGGCACTTGTGGCGATACTGGTGAACTGCGCGCTGATCGGTCTCAGCGGGCAAGTGCAACGAATGTTCCCGGAGATGTCGGCAACCCAAACGATATTGCTTATCGTTGCACTCGAGCACATAATGCTGATCATAAGATTTGTCATTGTCTGCGCGATACCGGACATCCCCAGTTGGGTTGCCACGGAGATGGCTAAAGTCGAGTTTTTGCGCAGAGAAGCAGTCAGTCGACTCTCCTCCACCCCATCGCCGTCCGATCACCAATCGTCCACCGTTATAGGTATGCTGCGCATGTTATATTTTTTATATTTAGATTAAATTTTCATTCGATTTCTCGCATCCTTCATATAACAAGTGCTAGATTAGACAAACAATGCTTGACTTTTTTTATAATTTTGACTGATTACTCCATTTTCCCTCATACTAAAAGAACATTGTAATTTATTATTGTTATTATTTTTGAAAAAGGATTTTAGTGTTTACAGTATATAATTTTTTTTTGTTCATAGTAATAAAATTTATTTTTAACAGTCACGTAAATGTTAGATTTTGAATTTATAAAGTTCACTGCTTGTAATGACGCAACTTTTTCAAGTCATTAATGGTACTTAGAAGACAGAAAACATTAACAATAAAGTGATAGTTTAAAGGTCTTTACGTTCATATTAATATATAGTATAAAACAGTTGGATAAAATTTGATTAGTATTTTTGACTTATTCTGCCTATTGATTCAATTTTTACCAAAAGTCATAATGTTTTTTTAAAAAATTAAAAACGCTGTGATTATAGTTCAATAAAACTTTTGCATGTATAACGCAAGTACGAAATTGATCTATGAAAAAGTAGATTTAATTTTAATTGCATTAATAAACAAGTATTTAGTTTTTATATAAAGTAGATTTTCAATATTCTCATCTTTGAATTGTAAACTATTTTGAATTTTCTCAAAGTACAAAATCTCGTTTATCATTTTATGGAGTAAGTAGTTATAGTTCTCGTAAATTTGTCGTATGTTTTTCGTTTTAATTTCTAGTAAATGTAACTTATGTGTCTGTATACAAGAACCTAAGTGAGTCATGTACTATTTAGTTTTGAATTGAATAACCGGAAGAGCATCACGAAAACTTTATGAAGCCTACACTAAAAAGTTGTATGATAACAAAAAAAAACAAAAAATTGTAACAACTATTGTTAAATTGAAGCATAGGCAAAAAAGATTGAAAGTTGCATATCAATCGCAATTAGCATTGTCACGTTATCGTTCATCATCACTTCCACGCATCAAAAATCAAAGATAAAAGTAAATAAAGAAAAAAAAGAACAAAAAAAAAAACACAAAAATAAAAAAGAGAAAAAAAAAGAAAAAAACAAATCGTGTCTGATCGGTGCTCTCCCGGCGTCCCTCCCGGCTTTGCTCTCGCTCTCGAACACTCAGGACGATTCGCGGTGAGTCCAGCAGACGGTGCCGAGGGCAGCGAGGACGAGCGCAAGCAGCAGCAGCAACAGCAGCAGCACCGCAGCGCCGCCGAGGAGTTGGTGAGCGCGCGGAAGCTGAGCTACCGGGGCAGTCAGCCGGAGACGCCGTCGGGGCCGGCGTCCTCCCTCGCGCCCAGCGGAGCTGGCACACCGGTGCCGAGGATCTGCGAGACGCCGACCCGGCCGACGGCCGAGACCCCCGGCAGCACTGGCAGCGAGCACAGTAGTATGTTTCTCAACGACACCAACGGTAGGGACATCAGCTCCCTTCCCAGGGGCAGCATACCCGGAGGCGAGAAAGGTCGGTGCACCACTTTTTTTATTTTTCTAATTTCATAAACGAATATTTAGTTTTAAGTTTAGAACATTGCATTGTGCAGTAGGACACGTCAAATCCTTCTGAGCATTTCTATGGAATAGCAAATCATCTTTCTCGTAAAATGCTCGGCAGGATATGTTGTATTTTACTGCACAAACTCAATATCTAAATGTTGAAAAAGTCGACCTTCCTGTAACAAGATGATTTCTTCTTATTACAAGATTACTGCCCTCTTGTTATAAGAGTACTATTTTTTCAGTGTAAAATATGCAAGGCAAGCTCGCTTTTTGTATTCAAATTGCCGCAATAATTCACGAGAGTAACAGTTAGATCAATCTCTGAAGTGAAATGCCAAATTAGAATCGTTCTAGCGTACGCCTATATTGGCCCTATTGACGCGAGTGACACGTATGCGATTGTAGGACGACGAACGAGAGAATGGCTAACGAACGAGCAAGATTCGACGGGAAGCGGTGAATACGGGCATCACCTGACGATTGGTCCTCACGGCGGCATCGAATGGGTGAGAAGGCTGGGCTTGGAAACTGGCGGCAGGAAGTCCAGCGATTCGGAAATTAGCGGCGTTGGAACGGGAAGTAACAGCGGCGACGAGATGGCCTTGCACCGTTCCACCGATTGCATCGTTTCCAAAGACTACGCTGCATCTTCGGAAAGCGACCTGCTCCGGTAACAATTACTCTTACAACAATTGTTTTTCTTTTTGTATTCCTACATATTTTGTTTCTATAACACATGCGATTTTTCGTAAAGATCAATCCCACCTTGGGCTCCGTCACCTAGAAATCAAAAGTTTCGCGTGTCTCCCGAGCGAGAAAAAGTTCGCGAGAAAGAGAAGCAGCAGCAGATGCAGCAGATGCAGCAGATGCAGCAGATGCAACAATACCAGCTGCATCGGGAATCCGTGCAAGAGCATCGCGAACGACAAGTGCAAGTTGACAAGGAGAAGGAATCTAGCGGCGCGGTGTCGGACTCAAGTAGGACGACGTCCAGTCAAGAGGATGAGAAGGCCTCAAAGGAAGAACGCGAAGCCAAGAAAACGAGAGTCAAGCAAAGTCTGATGAAGAGGGCGAGATCCGTCGCAATATTTTCTCTTAAGTTAAAGGTAACGTACCCTTTGTATATTTCCTACTTTACATTTTTTTTTGAACAAGTGATTGAAATAAGGTTTTCAACCTTACGGTTGGGCATGTAGATTTGTGAAATTAATCACACTTGATCGTCAGACTAGATGCAAACAATGTGCTATGGTCAATTAATAAAACAAATTAATCTACATGTATAAAATATAAAAATACAACAACTGTTTTAGTCTGCAGTATTTCATATTTTACACCTATAAACTAATTTGTTTTACTAATTGGTCATTGTACTTTCCTGTTTATCTAGTCTTGAAAAGGATAACAACAAAATTTATCGAAACATTGACAATTTGTTAAATAAACTAACGTTCAAAAGGATACAGTTTAATTAATTTCACTAACACACACCCAACCAAATTTTTCGTAACGTGAAAGGCTCGAGAGAATAAGGGACAAAAGATAGTTTCTTGACTTTTCATTCTCTTCATCAGATCTGCTCTTCATAGAAATAATTATGAATATTAAAAATAAATACAGCGAGACTTATTATTGGCATGTTGTTCGCGCAGGAACGAAGAGCACGGGAGGCAGAAGTGAAGGCGAAAGAAGCAGAGAGGGAGGCTCGATGGCAGCAGCCTCAGTCGATGGTCGGCGGAGAGCTTTCGTGCATTCCCATCGAAAAGCTTATATCTGTGGACGACATTGCAGCCATGGAAATGCGCCGAATGAACCATTAGTTGCCGCCACCGCCGCCGCCGCTGCTTCTTTTGCTCCTGCAGAATCTGGCGTTTGATCTCCTGGGCAACGATTATACAAAAGTGCCGACACGACGCGCGCTGGTACCTCGCGGATATCCGGCAGATTTTCATTAGGAATAGTCTCATAATGCCTTTTTATTCAACTTTAATGTTATCATTTGCATATTCTATTTTTATAAAAAAAAAAAGAAGAAGAAACCGAAATGATATATTCACACGATCCACTCATGCTCGCATCCTAACGATTAAGTTCAAAGCAAATTTGTCATAAAAAAAGAAGAAGAAGAAGAAGAAACAAGCTCATTGTAATGTCGATACAACACGTACATTTTTCTACATATACATTCTGTAAATAATGTTTTTAAACTCTCGAATAAAAAAGATTTTATGAGACTTCCTCCAACGAAGCGATGCCCGCGCAAGGCAGCTGCGTTGTCCGCAAGCGCGCAACGCCAATGTTAAGCAGCGCGCGTGTTTATCAAGCCAAAAGGATTTGAGTGTTACGCAACGAAAAAAAAAGAGTATAAAATTAATAACGCTGCAAGATCACACGTTGTTTCCTTATTTTTCTCGTTTCCTACTGCGTTTCGACTTGAACATTTAGGTTATTGTTGTGCTTAGCAATATAAGTCAGTATTATACAGATCTAGTCTACTGTCGCCCCACGCAGCAGCAAGCTTCTTTGTTGAGTATCTGTAAATTATACAAATAAAGCAATTGACAAACACCAATGACGAGACAAACTGCTTCGTGATTTTTTTTCCAAGTCTTTCATATTAATATCGCAATAAAATCTGATAAAGAGACACTCTTATTTGTAAAAATACAGGATGACATTTAGGCCACAATTATTTTTGTAATATAATATGACGAACGGAGTAGTGAGTGAAACAAATGCAATAAAATTAAAAGCAAGTATACAGAGAGAAGAGCAAGGAAGCTTGCTGCTGAGACAGCGTAATTGTTTACCAAAAGTCATCAAAGCAAATAAATTAGCGAGGTTCAATACGTATATTAAGCCTTATTTTGTAAAGCTGTTCACGTGAATAACAATGACTCTAGCATGTAACAGTTTTCTAGAAAAATTGCGACACTAGGATGGTCCACGCGCCGATCGTGAAACATAATTGTTATTGTTGTTAAATTATAAGTTGTTATCCGATGTTAACTAGATTTTTCGCTATGAAGGTCTCTGCTCGAACAAACGAAAATTGGAAGCGACGTTTTTCAAAAGTGCAAATCAATGTCTTAATATTCTTGAATTAGTTTTCTGTTCGTGAAATTTACTCTAATGTTAACTCGAATAATTTGATGGATTAATTGAATTTTCTGGAAACTTGAGTTTGTTCAACGGTGTCGATAAATTGCTACGTACTTAATAAGTTCAGATAATTTGCTAGTTTAATGTTTCAGTGATGAATTGTAGTTTCGATGACATCTTCCATGTATAAATTTGATTGCACAAGGCTGATCAATAAAATTTCAAACGAACTTGCTCAGAGAAGAATGAGATTGTCAGGGACCGGCTCTGTAAATACAATATTATTATTAGATGCGTAGGAGTCATGCGATTTTTGTAAAATTTGTTGTACACGGCCTAGCACGCGCGCGCTCTTGCTCTCTAAAACTCTATTCTCTATCTCTCTCCCTGTCCTCTCTCGGTCGCTCATGAGAATTGAACAAAGTCCCTCATCGTAGGTTTACGCAGCAAAGAGGTCAAACTCAAGACGTCGCCTCTTTAATCTTCGTTGATCAGTAATTGATACATCAACAGTTGGATTTATATAGTTAACTCCTTGTAGAGCAACACTCGACAAACATGCATGCGACAGCAGCGTCAAGCACAACTGATATATATTACACACCCACACACGTACACAAACTGACTATTTTAGAAAAATAATAACACTCCCACGATGCCTGACTCAATGTATAGCTGTAAATCGAACAAAACAAAACCAATAGTGAATATACTTAGTCGCTTTCTTATTACATAAATCGAGTGGGGTTTTCAGGCATGGTCCATTAAGCATATGTGTTTGTTAGATGTTTTGTATAAAAGAAACGAAAAATCAATTAAAGTGAAAATAAATTCAGTGTGTGGCATTTTTCTTTCCCCACAACCTTTCGTAATAATTCGAAAAATTGAGAATATTTTCAGATGTTTTAAATTTTCAAAAATACTAATGGTTTATTTAGTTATAAAACCAATCGAGAGAAAAACTTTCATTTATCGTAACAAAAAACTATTCTTCAATTAGATCACAAAAGTAGAAAATTCCTCCGTTCACAAATTTTAACACGTGGCATCAAATGTCAACTAAGGTCTGTGATCACCGTTGCATAAAACACTTTTAGTAATAAATTTGAAAACAATCCATATTTTATTGAACACCGCGCAGCATCTTTTTATTCAATCACAAATTGGATAAAAGATTCTTGTACTTAAATTTTATTTGACCAAGAGGAGATAGCCCGATGCTCTACATTGTAATTTTATTATAAGAATAATGCCTCTTGCCCTTGCTAATCTTATTATAAGAATAATATCCTGCACTTCTCAGACGTACAAAGTATACGATAGATAAAATAATTTAAAAATTATAAGGGAATTTTAAAAGTATAAAAAATAAATGTAAAGTAGAACTGTAGTATTTTGCCAAAATGATCAACTGTACATTATAAAAATAAAAATCGTAATAACATTGCCATCGGTTAGTAAACGATAAAAAACAGGTATGGTATGCGACGCCTTTCTTGAAATCTTGCGACCTGTGTGAACTATTTCAAATTTGCCGCTTTTTCTCTATCAAGTTGTCTGCTTTCTGCGACCACCCACGGCCACCTGACGCTACCGGATGCCACGATGCCACGACCAGATAAATACACGATTTTTTGCATTATTTATTTATTTATTAAAGCCGGATTCAAAAGTATGCTTGTGTCAGTGATTTATCAAAAAAGATTTATCATGGATTTTTTACAAGTAGTTTGAAAAATCATATTTTTTTTTATAGATATTTGTTTTGTAATGATTAATTTAGCAATTTTAGTGACATATCAGTACTTTTCCATTATCAAGCAATTAGATAAACCATCTCCTATCTGACACACAGTGACTTTGGTAATTTTTTTTTATTAATAGACAAGAATTGTGGATTTCACATAATTGACAAAAGCTTCATATAATTTGCACAATGAGGAAAGATATAAGTTTACTTGAAAGTGTCAGTAAATATTTCACTGAAAATAAACTGAAAGAAATCGCGGCCAAACAACAGAATGAAAATATTAAAGATATTGAAGTGCTATCATGGGACTTTGGCGATGCCAGCAAAAAAGGAGATAGTTACCTCTCAACTGTAGATCGAGTTACAATTGAGTGCAAGGTAAAAAACCAAATAAAAGAAGTCCAAATAGTTGTGAAGTCTTTACCAAATAATAAAGGACGAAGGGCAACGTACAGGAGTGCAGATTTTTTTGCCAATGAGATAACATTTTATACTGAGGTAATTCTTTGCTTTATTTTTTAATTATTTTAAAAATTATGAGAATAAATCAATAATTAATGACTTTCTAAAGATTGCAGCCAAATTTCAAAAATTCTTGCATTTAAAGAATGAGTCTTCACTATGGCTTATACCAAAGTACTTAGCATACCATTTAGATGGTGAAAATGACTTTATAGTATTGGAAGATGTTAGTCCTCAAGGTTTTGGACAAGCTGCACGAGAAAGTTGCCTTAGTTTTGAAGAATGTCGTTTTATTATGGAAGCAATGGCTCGATTCCATGGGGTATCATTTGCTTATAAGGATCAAAATAAAGAAGATTATCAAAGTAGAGCTTCCAAGTTGTCAGAGACATATTTCTCAGATCATTTATATGAAACTTGGTACAAAAGATTTCATGTAAGTAATTATCATAATATGTATTTTAAAAGTATCAAGTATACAAATACAGCAGTTCTTACTTTTGTGAAATATGCAGTGTAAATTAGTGGATATTGCTAAAGATGCATTAGCAAAAGAATATCCAGGTAGTAAAGGGGAAAAACTATTTAATGCATATGCACCTGGGGAATTGTATAAAAAAAGTGCTGAGCTTTGCGCAAGGACTGATGCACCAACTTCTGTTATTAATCAAGGCGACTCGTGGGCTCCAAACTTTTTAACAAAAATAAATCCATCGGGAAAAATTGATGTGCTCATGCTTGATTTTCAATTAGCCAGATGCTGCAGTCCAGTATTAGATCTAGCTTTTTTTATGTACTCATGCACTGATCAATTGTTGCGAAATGAACATTATGATGATCTTTTGAAAATTTATCACAATGAATTGTCAAATGCAATTAAAGCATTGGGTTCTAAACCAGAAAATATCTATCCCTGGGAACTTTTCTTGCAGGAAGTAAGTTTTAAGAATTCTGAAAATGATGAATTATTAGCATTTATATAACAGGTCCTTTCAACGCTATTTTTCAGGTAAAAGAGCAATTTATTCATGGAGTGTCATTTGGGATAGAATCTATAACTTTTAGTTTACTCTCAGCAGAAGAGTCGTTTGACTTAGATATAATAAAAGAAGACAAAGTAGATATAGCAGATGTTTGGACTGTAAAAAATATAGCAACTTCAGAAAAAAGACGCCGCTTAGCAGACATGATATTGCATGCTGCTGATAGAGGATATTTATGAGCCATTTTTAACTAAAAGATATTGACAATTTTTAGATAATCAGAAATGATCAATTTACAAACAGTTAAAAAATATATGTTATTATTTTATTTTTATTATTCAAAACTTAAACAAAATATACATAAACTGTTTCACTTATTTTCAACAGAGATATTTATACTAAATATGAGAGCTCTTTTTTATGGTACACGGTTCAGCGATTGTCATAGATAGTTTATATTTAAATAAATTGTTAAGATAATTGTATATCTATGTATCACATTTAGTTCTGATAGACCAGTTGTATTATCAAGTTTGCTTTGCAAACGCAACATTAACATGAAGCAATTTTACAAAGTATGCAATAATATTTGTATCACATTAGTTCTTTTCTAAATAAAGTGAAGAGTAAAAAACCAAAAAATACCTTTCTATTTCGACTTTCCATTATTCCAATCAGTCTTAGACATTGTTCAACCTTTCAAAATCTTATTTATACATATTTTATAGAAAAATGCTAAATTTACCTTGTAAAATATAAAATAAGCAAAATAGTTTTTTCAAGTATGTTGAGATTGCAACCCATGTACAGGAATAGTAGTTGCATCAAATACAGTAGTATCATCCTCATCGTCTTCATCTAAAGGCAAAGGTCTCATTTCCACATCTTGTCTATGAGCAAGAACACCATACTTTCTGACCATTTGAGTACGTGTTTTATTTAGCCTGTTGATTTGCAAAAATATAATCTATGATTTTACTGTATAAAGGCACATAAGCATATTTTACATATTGAATATTATATTTACCGAAAGCTCCGAAACACCATATAAGCTATAACAAGCACACTAAGTCCACCAATAACCAAAATGCCTCTCATCAATGCTCCAGCATTCACAGAAGGAGTATGTGCTTCATTGCTTGCCTAGAATATATTAAAATATACACTCTATTAAAGAAAATTTGTTACATTTTTTATTTATATGATTTTTTACAATTCCAGCAATGTAACAAGAAATATCAAATTATTAATTTGTTAATGATATTCATGAGTTAGTTTTAGATAATTTAAATTGAACTGTATCGATATTTAGAGTATTTTTTATGCATAATATAACAATGAAACTAATGTGTTATAATATAATTCAACAAAAAATAAAATTGTAATTTTTTAATTACCGGAGGCATAGATACAGGTGTAATTGCAGATTTTGAAGATTCGTTAGAGGTTATGTTAATTCCAGTTTTTTTCGAATTATCAATAATAGAAGCGTTAGTTTGTATTTTTTGTGGAGAATCTTGTGAGGCATTTTTTGAAGGTTGTTCATTAACTTTCTTTTCTTCATTCAAAGGCACTGTATTTGGTTCTTGATGCTTTTCTCGAAAGTTTCCATTGCAGGTTGATACTTGTGATAAAAGAAAAATCGAAAGAAAAACACAGAACTTGAGTTTTTGTATTTTGAAACGCGTCATGGTTCAAGTATTTTCAATTTCTTGTATCACGACACAATTCTTATTCTTCTTAATAATTGCACCATCTTTTGAAAAATAGTTAGTTAGTTGTGACTCAACGTGTGGGGTTACCCGTTATACCATCCATTGTTGTTATTTGTTATCGTTCTTCCTTTTTTAGCTCCCTCTGTTTTTCCAATATAATGTCCACAGTCCACACTGTATTCAAACAAAAAAATATATAAACAATAACAGGCATAATTTTTGTTTTCATTGAAATGAAATCACTTACGATCATAAAATTCGATTGTTAAAATATCAAAATATAATAAAATTTTTTTTAAACAATATGACGTTCAAAAGCATTATTGGTAAATTGTTTTTTGTTCGGTATTAATCGCATTATATAGGTTTTGCTCAGAGGCACATATGTATAATATTCCGAGAATATTCAGCATGTTACGAAAAATCTGCTGGAACATTTAATTACTACGCGAGTCTTTATGGGAAATGCCATTTGAAAAGTCTGAAATCTTTTTGGATATGGTTTATCAATTATGTCTCATATCATAACTTCGATTAATATTTACTTTTCATGTATACGGAAGTAAAAAAACATACCTACTCACTGATATGTTATATATAGGATATGCGTACTGCAGAATACTGATGTCGTTTGGTTTGTTGCCGTTATTGGATCCCGCGCTTGCGACATTTTTAATTTGATGCAAAGTTTTTAGAATTTCCTAAAAAGAGAGGAAATAAGTAATGAGAAATCTCATTCCTATGTGACGGATAAATTTTTTTACACAAGATAAATAAAAATAATTTACAATAAAAAATCATAGGATAAAGAAAAAAAACAAAATTCTAGGAAATCAGAATAAACTGGGTATGAGGAGCTTTGTCAGTCGCCGGTTTTCCGAACCAATCACAGAGCTGCAATTCACATGTGGCAACGTCGCAATTGGCGCAGCTCGCGAAAATGTGTACCACGTGACCCGCGTCCGGTTGAAGCGCGCGCATGCGGACGGGAGAGGGAGAGACAAGGCAAGACGAACAGGGCAACGAGCGAGTCGCAAGAGTGAACGTTTCTCTACCGGCGCCGGCTTCAGCTCTACGGGACGGATCAAATTCGCAGTCAGAGAGTCGAAAAACGTGTTCATTCTTGTTCCGGCGGCAGCTTCTCGCCAGCATCTTCTCCTGCAAGGTAATTCCATTGTTCTTTAGTAGTTCTCTTTCACATTGCATCGTGACCGTTGTGTTTCTTGAGAAGATAAACGAGTAAAAAGGAAGTGTTGCCACGACCGAAGCGACCGGCGTATCAAACGAAACGCCAACCTAGCGCTATCACGCGAAACCATTTGTTTTTTTTGCTTGCTCGCAGGATCTTTCGAAAGGATTGGCTTCTCGTGGATTTCGACAAGCGATTCACTAGGACCTTCATCAACTTTCCGTCGCGACGTAATTTGTTTGAAGACTCCTCCGTCAACGACGCGAGGAAGCAAAAAAGCAGTCAGCGACACGACGTACACGTAAAAAGGCGGGAGTAGCCAAAAACTAAGTAAGTGCACGTTTTTTTTTCCATTGTCCGAAAATGTGCAATTTCCGTATGGGTGCTCGTGGAATCTCAACGGTTTCTACTTTTCGAACGATATTCGATATGCAACGGTTTGTATTTTCTCGGAAGGGTGACAGGCGGGAACGCGATTGTTGGTGAAAAGTAATTGAGCGCGCAAATGCGTAGCGCTTTCGAAGATGTCCGGTCTTATGACGTTCGAGTTGTGTGGATTCTCGAGAAAAATCAATTTTTATCGTGTTTGCCTTTAGTTAGTGCAAACTGTAAAATATAATAGGCAGATGAAAAAAATTTCAAGAATTTATAATTTTTCTTCATTTTTTTTAATGTTACAACGTAAATTATGCAATTGAACTTTTTTATCAAACATAAATATTGATTCTTTATAATATTCTGAAACTTTATATAAGCATTATTAACATTTTTGTTCTATTCTATCCAATTATATTCGTTTTATCAAAATATTTACAGCAAAGTTTCTGAGGCACTAGGAAAAAATTGGTAAATGAATAATCTACTAATGTTAGTGATAATGCACAATCTTTATCAAATTTCAAAATATATATAAATTGTCAATTACTATAAATTTTTTCAGCATTACGAGATATATCGTTTCAATTCCTCAGTTGCTCGTACAATTTTATTTTATTTCACTGTTATGGATAGTTTTTACAGTTATAAATTGGTGATTGATCGGAATTGATAATTCCTAATAGAAATATATTTACAATTTCACTATAATTATAATGTTGAAAAAATATATATCATAGAGATTAGTTGAATAATTTCAGATGCTACTTTTTGCAAGAATAAGAATGAATTCGTATTTTTTAATATTAGAACAACTCAAAATAGATGGGACTTATTTTTCTTATCTGTTTTAAAACTTAAGTTTTTTCATTTTACTCTATTTTTTACTATTTTGCAAAATTGTAAGAATATATTTTGAAAACATGAAATCTAAAATAAAGCTTGAATTTTCAGCAATGCCACGCAAAGTAGCTAAGAGAGTTGAAACTGAAGGTACGGAGGGAGCTCCACCAGGGGAGAACAATGATGTATCTGCACCCAAGAAGAAGAAAGTCCAATCGAACGAAGAACCAACTAGGGAACCAAGGTTACCAAGGGCGGCTAAAAATAAGAAGGCAGAACCAGAACCCCCTAAACCAGCAGCAGCAAAGCCACGAACAACAAAAAAAGCTGAATCTACTGATAAGAAGCCTGCTGGTAAGAAACAGGCAAAGAAGGATGAAGTAGAAGATGAGGAAGTAGATGACATTGAAATGGCTGAAGAAGCAGTTGAAGAGGTTGCAGAAAAACCAGCAAAGAAAGGAAGAGGCAAAGCTCCAAAAAAAGCAGAAGCTGCTGCTGAGAAAGAGGAAGAAGGTGAATTTTGAGTCAGAGATCTCAATTTATACTTATCATAAAAATTTTACAATCAAAATATTAGTTAACTATTACTAATATTGTACAAATTTACTTTTCCAGCAGATGAAGCAAAATCAGAAGAAAAAAGTTCTCCTGCAGCTAAGAAAGGGAAAGGTCGACCTGCCAAAGGAACAGGTATAGTTTGTTATTTTGATAAAAAAGAAGGTATAGTTTGACATTTTTAAAGAACATTTAATAAATTCCATCTCTTTTAAATTGCTTGATTGAGAATGAATTTTTTGCAGTTATGGCTTACCTGTTGAAATGTTTATTATTTTAAATTGATATAGAAACTGTCCCTTTCTCATTTTATCAACACATTTTCATTATAGTGAAAATTCATTCATGTTATAACAAATCATAAAAATTTTACAATTGCTATGCTGTTTTGTTTCCATCATTCTATTGCATATTCAAATACTAATGTGTGCATTGAACATTTCATTTCCATTTTTATAAATTAAAAGCGCTTTGCGCACTTGATAATTGATATACCAATGTACCAATTATCAAATTTAAATCTAATTGAACAATTACTTTTTCTTTTACTAAACGAGTATTGATATTTAAAATGTTTCAAGAACAATTTACTAATTGTATGCAAAAAACTTAACTTTTTAAAGAGTGCAAAGAATATATTAACATGTGAGTTGTTTCATTGTGTTTTAGCTGCAAAGAAAGGCAAGGCTGCAAAAAAAGATGAACCTGCAACGCCCGAATCTGATGGCAAAGAAGAAGAGGAAGATAAGGAAGTTGATGAGGAAGTTGAGTCTAAAGAAAATGGTGTTCAAGAATCAGAGGTAACAGAAAATGGAAAAGAGGGAACACCAGAAGACAAGAGTGAAGCCAAACCAACTAAGAAGGGCAAAGGCAAAGCTCCTGCAAAGAAAGGTAAAGTAGCGGCTAAAACAAAAGCAGCAGAAGCTACGAATGGAGATAAAGAAGAAGAAGGTACTAACGACGCGGAAGCTGTAAGCGCTTAAAGCGATTATATTAAGAAATTTTATTTAATACTTGTATTATTTTATAATTTAAGTCGTAATGGAAAATACGTTAAGTTCATAGATGTTCTTCAATTAGAGACATAAAAATTCAATAATTTTTATCAATTTTTATTGATTAAAATACTATTTGTACTCTAAAAAAAAAGAGACAATTGAGGACATATTTTTGAAATATTATACATGAGTATAAAGATTGTCTCCAATAAATATAGATTAGTTTTTAAAAATCCCAATGTTTTGTACGTTCAAAATACATTAAAAACTTTGTTTATTGAAATAAAATTTATTCCACTGTACTTGATTAGTACTTATTGAATCCAATGCCAATGAAATTCATATTAAACAAATAATTGCAATAATTATATTATTCATATTTATGAAAATTGAAAAAATATTTTTATTTTTAAGTAATTAGTGAGTTTTTCCGAACAATAACATTCTTATGAGAGGTAATCACAAAAATAATCAATATTATATGAGCGTGATTTAAGCTATATAATTAATGTAATGATGAATTCAAAATGTGGTGCGTTTCACAGAGCATTGTTTTAATTTTATGAAAATTCGAAGTTCTTGTGGTTCAGTCGTACTGTCTTAAGAATTCAATGAAATATTGCAACAAATGCTTTGTGCGGAATTTTTCGTAAAGATTTTCAGAAAAAGTTTATTTCAATTTTATGTTGATATTGTTATGAGCATAAATCTATAATCAAAATTGAGCATTCCATGTATTTGTCATAACGAAACATACAAATTCGAGGATTTGACTTCCATATTATTTCAACATTTATATATAGTTCAAATTTTAAGAATCTTAAATATGTGTATTTTCATTGAACATCAACAATCAAATGTGTAGAATTTCTTGATCAGTATTTCATAAACACATTTTTAAATAATGAACGTTAAAGTTTTAACTTTTCTAAACACAATTTTTCTATTACATGTCTTAAATAGAATATTATAAATTTGTATTGGTGGTAAGACAAGCTCATGCATGTAATGAACAACTAAACGTTAAATGTTATAATTTTTTTTTAAAAGCTCAATGTATAACTCGAAGTTATTGTACGATGTTTAAATATTGCCTTAGGTTTTGTTTTTTATGTGTAATCTCGAGAAAGCAGTGAATTCAAAAGGGCTATGGAATTCCTTTCCTAAAATTGTTTTTTCTAAAGCTTATTCAGTAAGTTGGGAAGGTGTCCCCGTTAGGAGGCACCCTATCACATTTTAAGGGCAAATGTTGAATAGATTTTCATCTATTCACAGAGAAAAATACGGGTTTGTGTTTTTTATTCTCTGTAGACCCCGAGGTTTGGTGCCCTGCGTTTCGTCTTGGATTGCCGACGTAGACTCATCAGGTGTCTACAGAGAATAAAAAACACAAACCCTTGTTTTTTTCTGTGAATAGATGAAAATCTATTCAACATTTGCCCTTAAAATGTGATAGGGTGCCTCCTAACGGAGACACCTTCCCAACATATAGAACCTCAAGGGTGATATATGCTAGCTCGCTAGCATACTTCAAACTTATTCAGTAACATTTTTACAGTTGTCCACAAACTATACAACTTTTTAAAAATAAGTATTAGTAGTTTCAAATCGACATATTTATATATACATGTACGTCTATGACTGATAAGAGAGAATTATTTTTAAGATAAGATGTCACACTCGAGTACGACTTGCCTATTACGTTATTATACAATAACTTAAAATATGGATTGTTGATATTTATAACACTATTTTGGTAGTAATATTTTCATATTTTGAAAATCATTCTTCGACTATAAATAAAAAAAAGTTTTCATGCAGTCTCCCAAATCAAATGTGTATTTTTGAATATTAAATAGTTGGAAACAATTGGATTTGTTCAGCAAAAATTTGAATATTCTATATTATAATTTAAAGATTTTTAAAGTAGTTGATTGATACCGAGTTTGATTCAATTCCAGAGTTACAAACTCGAAAATGTAAAGGATATTCAAACATTCTTGAAAACTGCATAATTATTTGATATTAGATATTTTCAGAAAATTTCTTATTTATCGGAACAATAAACTAATTTTTATAAAGTTTTTTAATAAGTTACTAAATAACCATATAGGTATATAAGTTCGAATTTACTGATTCGTGTAAAATATCACGAGTGTGTATGAGACTGTATTATAGAGTAATTAATATTTGTTAATGAATGTGTATAGGTGAACATACCATACATTACATACAGCAGCACATATAGAATCATTTCTAAAATTAGCCTATTACAATATGTCGCTAAGCAACGTCTTATCGTACTAATACGCTTGAATATCTGTTTTAAGTATGTGTCATTGGGAAAATCGAGAAGTCTCGCAACCAGGTGTGCACGTGTTTCATATCCTCGAGTAAAGCCAGTAGAGGAGTCTGATAAGAGAATCGATAAAGGTTCAAAGTCAAATAGTTTTTTTACATAAATTTCATTGATGTTCCAATCGCCACGTAGGCATACTTAATTTTGAATATCGCAAAAATGAACATACTCGATTTGTGCCCTTGATCAGAAAACAAGTGGCAAAGGAGTTGTCCGAAGCCCATTTCTGGTCGACTGAGTAACTGTAGAAACACCTTTCGTCTTTATTTTGAAAGCATGGAGAAAATTGCGAAATCACTTCTGTCATGCAAGTTTGCGCTAAACATCGTTATTAAGTAGTATTAGAACATTATTTTTTAGCAATTATTAATTATATAAAGCTTGCGCATTGTCAGTCAATGTGAAGTATTCAGATCGATAACAGCTGCGTAAATCGTACAGTCTTCTTGGATTTATTGTCAGTAATCTTTCCTGAATAATTGAAAACTTCAGAATCAGCACAATTTAGATTGCATCGATAAAGTCGTAAAACATATTAGGGAATGACTTAGATTTATCACTATAAATCTGTAATTTTGAACGCCTTCTAGACAGTTCTTCAAATTCAAACTCAAAGTTCAGTAGCATGTATATTAAACTAACGTTAATTTAATTTAAAAATCAGTTTCGTGGCAAAATAATAAATGCAATAGTTCAAAATAGTATACAGTAATATTATTTTCATGTATCCAATATATTTTGGCCCACAGTTTCGCCTTTAAACTTCACAAGTAACTCTAAAACCTTCGTATTGCTGATAAGTAGAATATAATTCTAACGTAAGTACAACGTGATTAGAAAAAACAGGTTTAACATATACAGACCGAAATTTCACGAAACCCGTGCGTCAGTTTAGCGTATTTTATTGTTACGCGCTGATATGCGTGCGGGTTTTATGTAAAATTGATTCACCTCTCTTATGCGAAATCATAAGCTAGCGAGTTCATCATATGAGTCAGCGAAATTATTTTGCAGAAATAAAAATTTCAGCAATGGCTCGCACACTACGGTAAACAGAAACGTTTTCTAAGATGAGATTATAGACATTTTTAAATATCTACCATATTTTTATATGAATGATTTATTCAACGGACGTCAAATACACTTTAAAAAAATTGGAAACTCCAAAAATTCATTAAAGGTTTGAACATTAATGAAATTAACGAGTTGATATCCATCCACAAATTAAAAAAAAATACTTTTATTAATAAATGCATTGATCGATTCCCCGTAATATTCGACACTTCTTCTACAACCTTAGCGCTAATATATTTTTCAATAAAAATTCTTTAGATTTAAAATACCTGATTGATTATCTAATCTAACGACTCTATCGTCTTACTTGCGGTTTTAAGTGAGTGAGTCAAGGTTCTGGAAGACAATTTTCAATAAATAATTTGACAAAACATTTTTATCTGACAATTATACTCATATACAGTTCTAAAAAAATCTAAAAACTAGCAGCTGAACAGGGAATCTCTTTATAAAAACGCAGGCTTACCTACTACAATATTTGATACTACAGGTTTAACTTGTTCGAAAAATGAACAAATATGTAGAAAGTGTTAATATCATTAATGGATGTTACATTTAAATTTTCTTATGATGTTTTCTACAAATTTAGAACAGCGATTGATTATATTAATCAGTACTGTAAAATCGATCTTCAAATAGCGCTACGTAAAACCACTCAAGTACTAGGTAGATTTGATAAGATTAGAGAAATTAAATGATAAATCGGTATAAAAACGCTTGCTGCTTACGAAGTAGTCGCAGTACCTCCGTTAAGAGTTGAAGCATTGTTGAAAATGACCAGAAGTTTGAGTTTCGTAGCCTTCGCTTTGGCAGTGGCTGTAGTCGCCGTCAACTCATCGTCCATCGACGTTGAAGAGTTGAAATTGAATGTAGTCAAGGCCGGACCAAACAACCTCGTCGTCGGACAGCGACAATACAATGACAAGTTAGATTATCAAGAAAACATCTCCGTGGGAGCTAGCTTTATTGGTCAAAAAGTCATTCTCGAGAAGACGTTCCACGCCACCCAGGGTCACGTTATTACTCAAGTACTAGCTTTGGACCAGGCGACCAACGGCACTGGAGCTACTGCTGTCGTCACTAATGGTGGCCCAGGGGAGAAAAACGTTACGTTGAGGTTCAAGAGCCAAAGGTTCTACGGCATTTACTTTGTGGTTCAACTTTACGCCAAACCAAATTAAGAATTAATAGGAATACATCTTAAATGATAAGTTTGCTGCTTCACTTCTCTGTACAGATGTAATCTTTAATTTTGAAAATAAAATAAGTTATTTGTAACTCATAAGTGAATCCTTTTTTTTCAAAAATGAATCTCTAATTCCAACTAATCCATTGCATCGAAAAACTATTAACTAGTCTTTTCATTGTTTGCATATTTTTTGTAGAGTGGAAATGAAACTTATTCAATTCGATTCAAGCGAAGATAAGTAATTGCGGTTTCTACAAACCGTAATCTTTCTTTGTTTTTTTTAAGGTCACAAGCACGAGTATTAGTATGTTCATTCACGTTTATATGTAACTTATAGAAACAGTTTTTTCGATTTCTGAATGAAACTAAATTGGAAACGGGAATAAGAACTTCTTGGACACCGATTTATAATTTTCAATAATTTATTATAAAGTTTAAGATTTAGTGACCGCCAAAATTTTCCAAAATTTGCAAAAATGATCGTTGACTATTTATCATTGATGAGCATCATTCTCTATTGATCCTGATAAATTTAGCATGAAATGGATCTTCTGGCCGTAGTATAATGTCACCAATAAACACCATGTCACACATGCGATCGACTGGTTCCAAGTAGAAGTTATATATTAAACGTGAACACACGGCTTTCATTTCCAACCAGGCAAATTTTTGACCTGTAAATAAAGTATATTTTTCAATTTTTTACGTAAAACTTTGTCAGATACCAACAATGGTACTGTGCAGTTAAAAAGATTTTTTAATGCGCCCTATTTCAAAATATCTTTTCAACTTAAATTGTCTATACTCACCAATACAATTCCGAGGCCCAGCGCAGAAAGGTATGTAAGCAAAAGGATGTCGATTACGGCTTCGCTCAGGAGTAAATCTATCGGGATCAAACTTCATTGGCTCTTCCCAAAAATCAGGATCTCTATGTACATCAATAATGTTGCAAATAACAGTTACCTTGGGAGGTATCGTGTAATTTTCTATAACAATAAAACACGGTTTAAAAATAATTTAGATTCATCAAATAGACATGATTTTAAATATTTCGATGATTATTACTCAATTTGATGTAATCAGTTGTGTCTCTAAAAACTGTAGACCCAATGGGATAAAGTCGCAAAGATTCTTTTAAACATTGTTCCAAATATGACATCTGTTGTAACTCAGCCGTTCCCGTTTGACCTTCACTTTCTTCTAAAATAGGAACTACTTCAGCTCTTACTTTGTCCTTAAAGAATATAAAACGAAGTATGAAACAAATCAAAAATATTTTTGAATCCGAAAGATATCCTTTAATATTGAAATAATGATTAGGACATACTTGGATGTCTTTATGTTCAGCCATAAGCATGGTAAAATAAGCCATAGCCGCTCGAGTCGTATCAGAGCCCTGTATGAAAAATTATTACAATGCATTCTTATGTGCATTAATAAATATATCATCAACGGTTTTGTTTGGCAAAATGATTTTCTATTTTTCGAAATGAGTATCAAACATTTTTTTCCGAAAATTGTTCACTTCAAATATAAATTACAAGAAAATGATACAATGTGAAAGTGGCACTGTGCAATGTTAAAACCACTGAACTGCAAAGAGTGCTATATTTTAAAACGAGAAAATTGTATGATCGTGTGCTTATGAATATTTAGTACACATTCATTACTAAGTTCAATATTAATTATTGATGTCATCGACGAAAATTACTTTGACGTCATAAATGAGTACCGAAAAAATATAATATGGATAATTTTGCAAGTCCAAAGGTAAAAAGCCAAATTGTTGTCATATATTTACATCGATCAATCAATTACTCACTCCAAATAAAAACGTGTCAACTTCTTCTCGAACTCCTTCCTCACGTATGAAACCATCTTTTTCTGCAGCTAATAAAATGTCAAGCATTCGTAACTTTCTCTTGTGCCCTATAATGTGACAAATATGCGTAGAATTACAGAAGGTAACAGTGAAACAATTTTTGAAATTAGTGAATTTGTAATATAGTTCTTACCAATAGTGTACACATTTTCTGATTCCTTTTCCAAATTTTCAGTAAATTCTTTATATCCTGGCAAATTGGTATCATTAGTTCTATGATATTCTTTGCGATCTGCAATTATCTGATTAAAATGAATTAAAGAAATGATACAGGATCATGATTCTATTTCATAATAAAATTGAACCATAACACAAACCTTGCTAGTGAGATTGTGTAAACTTTTAATTGCATTTTTTTCTCGACGACCAATATCGAAGAAATTTAATACACAGCCTGGTAAGTAAGGGCGCATCATTCTTAAAAATTATATGATTAAATTTCTTAACTTAACACATTTCACATATGAAGGTATCGAAACTATAATTTTAATAGTAGATATAATTTATTTATAAAAAATATATTACAATTTAAATAATAATCATTAATAGTATTTTACGTTCAATCTTCAAATTCATGAAAAAAGTATAATTTTATCTAGTATATTATATGATACCGTGATCCTTTTCAGTAATAAACATACCTGTATATGAAAATGTGTCCCATTTCTTCAATATCATGTTTGTATTGCTTCGTAATCATTTTACTACTTTTATCCACTTCAACGCCCATAGCAGACTCTAAATTCAAAATGTTATAAGTCGTTAATGCAGCTTATTCACACATTTTGCTATCCTTTTTTAATTGATAATTGTTACTCTATGTGCATCGAAAATATAACAGTACAAGTGAAGAAATTGGCAATCGTGTTTTACAATTCACCGTAATTTCTACTTTGCTTGCAATCCATAACAAAGAAGTGGCAATCAAATTCAAAAGAAATTTCACTTTGATATCTTATGTAAAAAAAATTTTGATTGAGTAATGTTCCAATATTAAAGTCTTAAATAATTAAGTGTAACCTATTATTTAAGCCTCTGTACTTACCGATAATAATACTAAGGCTAACATCTCCAAAAAGAGATAACACATCTTCGACAAATTCTTCGCCCTTATTTTTTAAGTCTATCATAAATCGATTAGACTCTTTATTTATAATATCTAAGTACCCTCTCAGCATACTGAAGTGAAAAGCTGGTGTCAGCATTCGTCTACGATATTTAAGAGTATCCCCTGAAAGTAAGCATTACCGTCAAAGAGTATTTATTAAACTAAAAATAGAGTACATTACCTCTTTTACTAAATAGGCCGTTGTTTAACCAGGAGCGTATGTATTTATATGGAAACTCTTTACAAGTTGCCTTTGGATGGGATAATACAGCCTGTTGAATGAATAATAAAATATGATATTTTTCGTGCAACCTACATATTATTGTTTAATGTTAAATTTACCTCTATATCATCTGGATGACGAACGCTCACAAAAGCTAAATTAAACATCGATCCCTTGAGAATAGGATAATACGCGTCTGATAATTTACGAACTGTTACCCACATCCCTCCTAAAAATGTACAAATCTATTAAATATACTAATATTAAATTTTAATACATCATTTAGAAGAATACTTACTTTGACTTTTATCTTTAAAATCTAGCATGTTTCCTATAATTGGCAGAGGAGTTGGTCCAGGTATTTCATTCAACATGCGCCAATCTTTTGTATAGTTCCTTAATAGATAGTCAAATAGTAGTAATACTGCCAAAATTGCTAGTAGAATATACAGCAGCATATTGTTCAACGGGTCCTTCAAAAGTTAAAGTGAAATTTAATAAATCTTTCACATGCGTTCTTCATAGTCAATAAGCAGTTGCGCTATCTACTTGATAATATATCGTCTCATATAAATAAAAATAGTTCATTCAACATGTGTAAAAACGCGCTTCATGAATCAACTCATTTTTATTTTCTTATTAAAACTACAAAGTATTACTATTCGCTTATTCTCTATTTTCTAGTGATTGTTTTAGTATGAATAGAGGCAATTGAATGCTATTGTTATATGTTTGAATTAGACGTCTAAAACCTAACATTTCAAAATGAAGTAATTTCTAAAATAAAGGCATTTGAAATTATTTCGATAACAAATATTTAAAATTCTTATAAGGGTCAGGACACCTATTATCGCGTATTGCTTTCTCGAAGAGAAAGCTTTGTAATAGTGAAAATTATCGATTGCATAGTTTTGATGTTTTCTTATGTTTTCGAGGTCGCTG
>JAWWMK010000021.1:2324899-2363571 GCA_035047105.1 Galeopsomyia nigrocyanea | reverse complement strand
TTTCAAATTCAATTATTATTTAATATGCTCAATCTGATTTTTTGTATGACGCAGCTTCTACCAAGCAAGAGACAAGGAATAATAAATTGAATATTCACCGAGAAAAAAATCCTCTTGTAACAAGAAGATTCCTCTCATACAATAAGATTTTCTTCTCATTTCAAAAGGAATTCCTCGTGTAACAAGAGGAATCTTTGTGTTAGAAGAAGATTCCTCTTACTACAAGAGACACCTTGTAACAAGAGGATTTCTTCTGATTACAAGAGTATTTATTCAAGATTACTGCCCCTCTTGTTATAAGAGTACCATTTTTTTCAGTCTTATTATTGATAGGAGAGAATTTTTCAATAATTTATGATTGATTGGTTTCCTGATCAAAATGCTGCAAAAATTTTCTTTGCAGTATCTATATCGCTTAGGATCGAAAGCAATCGAGATCGAAGACTACCACATTCTCATTAGATTTGTCATAATATTCTAGTTATTCGATGAAAGTTGATAATATTAACAGAAAACAAAAAATTGCAGCTCATGGAAGCATATTTATAAGGACCTAGAATTAAAATTGAAATTATTAAGATAATTTATATTGTTATTTGTACAGCATTCATGTGATTGTGCATACACGGATAAGCCGTGTTATAGATATTTTAAATCACGAAAATAATATATCTAAAGATGATATTTGTTGTGTTTTCATTGCAAGCTATAAATAATAAGTAGAAACAATCATAGTATTTGGGTTTTTTTTTTATTTTCTTTCACTCTCGTCGTTTTTACATTCTCTTCACACTAACTTCTACGTGTTTTAGAAAATTATCAAATTTTTACAGTCGTCTTGTATGTATACGAGTACATAAATTTTCTTCATCGTCGTCAAACTGTTTTATCGTTTCTTTTAAGAAAAATATAAACAAGTTTCCATTTTATAAATGTATTAATAGCAGATTACAAGCATTTCACAAAAAAAAACAATTTTTTTTTCTCTGTTTTGTTCATCGCTATCAAACAAACTCTGTGACGAAATCGTATATTTTTCATTAAAGAGAAATATTTCCAACATCCGAAGAATTCGTTTGTTGAAATTTGACAAATAGAACGAACAACCGAATTTTCACGTAAACAAAAGTCTCGACGTCGCCCAACGGAGTTTTCCCTAAAATACTTTGGTTTCAACCGTCACTATCCTATCGCTTCCCTTGCACTGTACTCATAAGAAAACAAATAAGCCTGTATATGATATATTCGTTGATGGACGTGGTAGGTAATGAGAAAATTTGTTCAATGGGGAGGGAGGTACGCGCATTCGCGCAACTGCAATGTGAATATATGTTTACCTGCAATGATTCCATTTTTTTTGTAGATTATGTCATTTTTTTATTGTTTTGTTAACCTGTTTGCATCTGTTTAAACACTATTTCGCTACGATGGACTACTGTTATGAATTCTACGCTACTCTGTATTGTAATGTAATGCATTGTATGAACGGCGTACTGTATCTGTATGTGCTTTACGTAGGCACACGCAACCTATTTTAAAAAGATAGCTGCTGGGCTCTCGCTTGCTTTTTTTTTCATTACGAAACCGCTTGATCGCACGATCCGCCGCACACGACTTTTAGACACCTTTTTCGACACTTCTTTGTACTGTTGCGAGTGACTCTGACGAATCGCAAAGTCGATCGGATATTATACTTTTACACACCTGATTAGCTTTTTTTTTTGCGACCTTCCTTGGAATGTACATGTACTTGTATACAAGCGAGACTCGAAGGAAAAGTGAATCGCGATAGACAACGCTTGTTTTTTTCTTGCTTAATCCACTTATAGTGTTCAAAAAACAAAAGTGCATTGTTAGAGAGAGAGAGAGAGAGAGAGAGAGAGAGAGAGAGAGAGAAAGAGAAGGCGACAGAAAACACGAAAGTAGCCTCGCGCTCGTGACAAGCATCGCGCATAGGCATGATCGAGTGTTTAACAATAGAATCGCGCGTGCATGCATCACACAGCAACGGGGCAATTCCCATGGTACGTATATGCATGCAGAGGCGCGAGGAAAGACGTCTTTTTTTTCTCTGTTTTTCTTTTCATTTGCGCGCGCGCACAGGTGCAGGCGGATCGGGCGACCAGGGTCTCGTGAATCACTAACGGCTTGTTATTTTGCTTTTGTCTGCTGTGTCTCTCGGTATGTAAATATGTGGAAACTGAAAACACACGTCCGCGACTATCACGCCGAGCGACTCATATTGAATGGAATAGAACGGAGGGATTACAAAAAAAATTATAATCGACCTTATTTCTGTATATAAAGAGACGTTATGCTGTGTGTGATCATCGTGTGTGTGTGAACAAATTCACCGACTGGCTATAAAGTGTGTGACTGCGTGGGGGCAGCCTTTCGACGCTCGACTTAATGTTTTTTTTTTTTCATTTTTTATTCTTCTTTATAATATCTTTTCATTTATTTGTAGTGTACCTTCGCAGATTTACGGGTAATAATTGTAATTAATTAATTGATAATCATTTAGCCTCGATGTGGCCAACCCCATTGTATTGTCGTCAGATAGCGACGCGCTTCACATTGTCAGACAATTTATTATGGCCCATATCCTTCATTTCCCGACCTTGTGGCTTTAAAAATCTTAGACATCAACATACATTCACTTTTATAATAAATTGTTATTAGAAACCTATTTTTTTAACCTACTATGTATTTAATATAAATTTCGTCGCACTCCTTTATCGCATCTCTTTATCATAATATATCGCATTAATTTATCATTTTTTCTGTGTTTTTACTTGTTCCTTTCCTTATGCACTTTTTTTTTTATTTCTATTTACAACTTTTTCGACAATTCGTTTGTCCTCCTTGTTATTAATCTCGATATTTATATATTTATATTTTATATATATAGCATACATCGTTGGTTGACAAATAACAATATATTCGTCAAGTTTGTTTGTAAACAAGTGGTTTCTTCTTCGATTAACATTGTCTTTCCTGCATCTTTTTATATTTTTTTTTCTTCAGTAGACGCAAGCGTCTTTGGCGAATCTGATTTGTAACTGCAGCTAGCGCAGACGTGGGCAGTGTTGTTCGGTCGGATTTAGAATACGATCATATCACTTTCTTTGCTTGCTTTTCAAAGTGTGCCTGACACGAGTCTAGTCTTTTTTTAAACACTCCTCTGACATTAACATTACTATGAAATAGTTTGTAAGCTGCCTCCTTTTTTTCTTTTTACTTACATTCAAAATTGTCTGTTACTATTTTTGGTTTCTGATATTCTTAAACGAATGATTTTCATGGTAACAATAGCTTTTAGGGAACAAATCATCGTATAAACGTACCCACGTCTACTCTAGTCGTATTGCACAAGTGATATTATTGATTTGAAAAATCGACGAAGCAGTATTTGTATAAATCAATTATTGAAAAATTTCAATAACAAAACAAAGGAACAAATTTAAATTATATCCGAATATGTACATTTATACTCTTACGTTTTAAAAGTTAGTCAACTATATTTCAAAAAAATGATTTTACTTTGCACTATTATATCATAAACTGTTGTAATTTGAGAATTTTTCAGTACACTGTAAGAAATAACAAATAATACTCAAATTTCGACATGAAAAACAGGCAAAGTGTTAATGTTTTATAATACATGCATATTATACATTAAACTAAAAGCTTGAAATAGCATAGGCACAGGAACTAAATCTAAATAGAATATATACAATACTATGTGAGCTACTTGTAGTGCACTGATATTACTAAAAAAAACTAAAAGAATTTTGAAAAATTTGTGAAATTCGTAATTGAACTTTAACTCTCTTTCAAACCATTTAGAAAATTTTATTAAATTGATATAAATAACTGATTTACTTGTAAATTCTTCAAAATTACTTCATTGATAAATCATACTTGGACGGTTTAAACTGTATCGTTAATGTGACAGCGCAAAAGCGGTCAGAATATATATAATAGAATACTTTAGCGTAGTTACATTTTACACTCTGGAACTGGTAATGAATATTTATCACGCGAGAATACAAATTGAAAATCTTTGCAAATTTCAATTTTAGGCCCCAAAATGTGATGAGAAGTTAAGAGAGTAAATAACAAATGGCATGCGGGACGATATAAAATAAAAGAAGTGGATGCGAAGAAAAAATAAAAAACAACTAAAAAATAATTTTAAATAAGAATTTTATAATTTCATACGTAATAATGCTACATATTTTACAATTTTTATGTACATATAAAAATTATTTTCTAATAGTAAAGTAAAGGTAAAATAATTTTTATACATCCTAGATAAAAATCGTAAAAGGATTCGCGCTAAGTCTATTGGCGCAGGATAGTCAATTGTTCGTTAAAAAATGGTGACACCTCGAACGATCAAACGGTAAGTCTTATCGATATTACATGGTTTCAAACAAACGTGAATATGAGAGCTGCAGTACTATTACAATTGATGTGATACGAGTCTGATACAGAAAAATGGTAAACGGTATATATTGTAATCGGTAAAGTATTGTTGCACACAGATTATATATTGCCTTATATCGTGTATTGAATAAGATCGCTCGGGTGTGTATGGTGTGTATATGCGTACGGTTCACAAGTTAAAAAAAAGTTGTTAATCTTTGCTTCGTTTTACGTACAAAAGAAGAACAGAACTGTAGAATAAATTAAAAGATTCGTATGCTGAGGTTGAGGTCTAGGAAAACTGGATTGAGACGACCGTTGTGTCGTGTCACATGCGTTGGCGAGATATTAAAAAAAATGCCTCGTCGATTTTTCAAGTAGTATAAAAACAATAATAACGGAGCAGGCTCATTATTTTGGACGCGCCCCCTCCATTTCGCAATTTATTCGCTATTAAATTTGACATTTTACTAATAATAATAATAGAATATCGAGTAAATATCCGTAGTGTCATAATTATTAATAGATAATAAATATAATACAAATCTATAGATAGGTGTCTCGGTATAATACAGCTATGGTACAATAGTATTGGGTAGCTCACCCGCATTCTCTCTCGCTTTCAACTTGCTCGCGTACTTACATTCGTGCACTCGGTTTCGTTCATCTATCTCTGTCTCTCGCGCTCTTTTTCTCGCATGACTTAGTTCGTCATTATCAAACATGCGCACATTTTCTCGCACAACGATACGTGCACTCGCGCTAGATAGTAATTAAAAAATAAAACAGAAAGTTTCAACACAAAGACAAAAAAAAATAAAGACATATTGCGAAATTGACAGTCACTTGGATTTCGTAATATATATATTCTGGCGGCGCGCGCGCGGCCTGCGGGTACACACACTCGTCAGTCCAAATTCGTTCGAGTATACAATTTCGCAGCACTCGTCTGGCAGTGTGTGAGTGTGTGTGACTTGACAAAGGCAAATCGTTATACATAATTCGTCGATGAAATCCGCGCGGCGTACTTTTTTTTTTGTTTAGTTCGAGCTGCCTTCCCGTACAACAGACCGCCGCTGCTCGATTAGGAATAGTATGATTTGTTTTTTTATTCGTCTTAATAATCTTGTTCGCTTATTTACACAGACGTGGAGTGAGAGAGAGGCGCGCTAATTTTTAGCGTAAATTTACGGCGGCGCTTTTCTTCGCATGGAATGACGCTGTTTCTCTCTAAAAAAAATCGCTTCGTTTTCATTTTTTTAAAATTCATTTTCAAGGCGTGCGCTGCGTGTAGCTCAGTCGAATCGCTTCCCTTGCGAGCCTAGAGGAACCAAATAACGTGGTAAAGTGTGCACGAGTGTGTCTGCTGTACGTGTGTGTCTGTCAGCGTGTAATATCTGAACGAGTGTCGTTTTGGCGAGAACAAATTGCAAGCGATTCGATTGCACGCGGCGAAGCCACGAAGAGGCGCCGACTAGTGGTCCAAATTGATTATTTCTCAGCTGTCGTCATCCTCGTTCAATTACAATATACGAGCTTACACGCAATAATCATCGTAAGAGACAACGGGTGCAGGCACAAAGAGGCACAGCTCGTGAGGCTCGCTCTTCGATGGGGGGTTTTGCGCTCGAAGAAATAATTAAAAAAAAAAAATTAAAAGGACACGGCTATACGTATACGTTATACATAACATACACGGAATACGACACATGCGCTTGAGGACGAACAACACACGACTAACAATCGCTGCTCCATTCGCTGCCGGCAGAGTACAGTGATAACAGTGGGCGTGAATACTCGTGTTAACAGTAAATATGGCGTGCCGCGTTGATCACTCACTCTCTCACTCTTTCGCTCTCTCTCTCTCTCTCTCTCTCTCTCTCTCTCTCTCTCTCTCTCTCACCACCGAACGCGCTCGGCGCACCTCTCTCTCGCACTCGCTCTCTTTTTTTTCTCTTGGAGAAGCTCCGAAGCGAGGAAGTGCGCGCTCGGACTACACGAATTCCTTTCCGGCTAGCGGGAAACGAATTGCGAACGTAGGATTACAATCACAGAAGAAGGGGTTTTATTTTTTTCGTTTTGTTAATTCTTGTTGTTGTTGTTGTTGTTGCTACTGTTGTTGTCGCTGATGTTGTTGATGTCGCGTATTAATTAATCTCTGTTGCTTGGTCGTCGTCTTCGGCCGATTGATTTGCTCTCTCAGTGGGACTACTGCGGGAGTCGCTTCACCGGAGCAGCAGAGCGCCGCACAGCAGCGCCAACGTCCACGCGATTTGCTGCTGCTGCGTGCTGGCCGAGGCGCCGCCGTTGTACGTTAGCTCCTCGTTCTTCACCACTTCGTTCGGGTGGTCCGAATACTCCTCTGCAATAACAAAATCACACGTGCATTAGTATTCGCCGACGACAATCATGATGGGTTTATGAATTATTGATGAACATATATGTTGCACTCGCACACTTCGTCGAATACGAACATGCATGCATTGTTGAAACGCGCGACGTGACGAAATCTCGCGCGCGCGAGTGACCCAACTCTCTTAATCTCGCGGAGTTAAGTTTTTCCCTTCTACAGCTAAACCGACAAAAAAACAATGAAAAGTCAGCAGTATACATGTATGTATGTATATCAAGAAGGATTTCGCAAGCGATCAAGGGCCGTATAGTAGGCGACGGCGCGGCGCGGGCGATGCAGGTCATTATATGCGCAAACGCGAGAATTCTCGTGTATAAGACATAGATGATTGAGCAAGCGAGGACACACACACACACAGAACACACGCTACACCGGGTCTATTTTGCTTTCCGTGCGCGCAGAAATTCGATCACTTCCTCGAGCTCTGTCTCTCTTTTTTTTTTATATTATCAGCAGCGCCCGATCACGTCAAATTACTAGGTGAGCACACGCGCGCGACTCTGATTCCACTTTTAGGAACAGATGGTCGTCGCCGCCCAACAGAACACTATTTTTAAAAAAACAACGTACTCATGCTGACCCCCGTGTGTGTCTGCGTAGCATTTTCCCCTCCATTATTTAATTTTTTTTATTATGTATTATACCTGTGCGTACGTCTGCGCGTCATTAAAAACGATGATAAGAGCATTCACCGAAGCGAGAATTTAGAGCTACTACGCGAAAGGGGCGGATACGCCGACGAATATTTTTTTTTTCTTTATTAAAGCTTTTCCTACGCCACGGCCAAGCCTGTTTTTCGGGCGCCAAAATTTTGTGTGTAGGTAGTATCTAATTTCACGCCCATACTATACAGAAAACCGACGAAATTTTCCGTTCGACTATCTATATGCATTGACAAAATCCTTAGAAAAAACACACTTTTCTGGGGTCTAGAATGGCAAAATTTTTTTTTTTAATGCTAAGGCTTCCGGACCATTTTCCTGCTCTTTTTGAAGGTATATAGTGTCGAAAAATGCTCGTGAACATTGGAAAAATCCTCAGGAACTATATTTTTTCAGCATTTTCCAGATATTAATAACAAACTAAAAATGTAATTATTTTGCAATTTTTTTGATAACTTGACACCGGATAATTATTTTTGAATGAAACTTTTTTCTACGTAAAGGTCTTTTTTGATATCAATTTGATTGGTAAAAATGTTTCTAGCGGTCTTAGAAGCCGAGAAATCAATATTTGAAGAAATGCCGTTTTTCGCCTATTTTCTGTGAGAAAAGCCCATTTGATTATAATGGGAAAATGTCGAAAAAGTAGTTCCTGCAGGCTTTTCCAATATTCACAAGCCTTTTCCGGCACTATATACCTTCAAAAACAAGAGGAAAAAGGTCCGGAAGCCTTACCATTAAAAAAAATTTTTGTCATTCTAGACCCCAGAAGAGTGTGTTATTTTTAAGGATTTCGTCATATATGCATATCATACATACATACATGAACGGTGCGTGCAAATAATCGACAGGTGCGTAATAAGAAGAGAAGTGCGCAATGTGCAAGCGCGCGAAGATTGAAAAGAGCTTCTCTCTTTTCTTCAATCGACTGACTTCCCGTAGTGTCAATTGTAGCTCTCGCTCTCTCTCTCTCTCTCTCTCTCTCTCTCGGCGTGAAGCTGCAATTTTCGCGCTGTACGACGCACTCGCGGCCAGTTTTATTCCGCAATTAGAGACTTCCGAGAAGGGCAATGGCAGCAGCAGCAGCGGCAGCAAGCTCATAATTCCCATTCGCGGAGATAGAGAGCGGCCAGCGCGCGATAAGGAAAGTGATGAAAAGACGAAAAATAAAAGAGAGAGAAAGAAAGAAACAAAGAGATAACGAGCGCACGCGCTTTTTCGCCCAGCGCAGAAAGAGAGAGAGAGAGAGAGAGAGAGAGAGAAAAGTACTCTGCCGCATGACTTGCACCCAAGGGACATAAAACAGTGTGCTGCGCGCGATCGCGCTATACAGATAAGGCAACTTGCGCGAACAAGAGCGTGTGCTGCTGCTGTTGCTGCTGTTTACCGCTCTCCTTTTGGAAAGAACAATAGTCCAGCTTCGTCAACTCTTCTTCTTGGTCTTCCGACAGAGAGAACGAGACGCGCGACCAATCTGCCGCAAAGCAAAAAAAAAAAAAGTGTTGCACGCCCGTAGAAAATTAACTGCGCGCAGAACTGAATGACTCGTGGATTTCATTCAATCCGATCTTTTTCAATTAATTCTTAGGTAGATTAATTATTGCCCGCTCTTCGCTACGCTATTCCCCATCCCTTCCTTCTTCGATGATTGTTGTTCGAAGGATGGTGTATATGTATGTGTATGCATCGGTGCATCCCTCGTGAGAAATATCGAAAACGATTCTCACACTATAATACCAGCCGAACGCGTATTTATCAATTCACAACGGTCGAGCGCGCAATCATCGTAATAACTTGATCGCCGAACGGAACGGAACGGAACGGAAGGCGAGGAGCGGTGAGTTTCGCGTACGTGTGCATGTGCATGAAAATGCTGTACGTACTGTTCTTCTTCTTCTGGGTGATGGAGGTCTTGGGTGGCTGCGATGCAGGCGGCTGGTAGACCGGCGGCTGTGGTTGGTACGGATAGTTGGGGAACATCGGCGGCGGCTGGGGCACGTGAATGGTTGGCGCGTGATCGGTCGGCGGTTGCTGCGGCTGGCCTGAGTGTCCGTGCACGTTGCTCGGGTAGTAGCGATCGCTACCCTTGTAGACCGATGGCGGGATCGCCGGCACCATTGGCTCCCGGCCGACATTGATGCCGTTGCCCATTCCGTTGGCGATCGATGTGCTCGTCGACGAGCTGCTGCTGCTGCTGCTCACTGTGCTGGTCGTCACGCTGATCGCTGTGTAGACAAATCACACGTTAGTTTGTACATATTATTATTAAGACTAACTGATGGTTAAGAGATTGTTATCAGTACCAAAAATATTATACTGAACAATTTTTACTCTGTTTTTGATCGCAACAGCAGAAATAATGTGTCTCTGATGATTAAAAAAAATTACTGCTGGCAGGTACATTGCATTGTTTATACACAGCAGTGAAGCTCGAAAACTTTTGAAGTCTATCGTTAGTGAAAAAGAAAAATAATTGTCGGACATAGGTGGTGCACGGGATAATAGAGGAAAAATTTCCACAAAAAGACATTTAAAATGGTACAGCCGAGAGGAGCGCGTATAACGTATAGAGGAAGGCGTGTGTCGAAAGAGCGGAAAGGAGGGTAAGAAAAAAAAAAGACCGAGAGAGAGAGGCATATATAAGTGCGAGGACTGGGAAGGTGCTTGATCAAAATCAACTGCTCCGTATATAGGTATAAGAATGAAAGAGTGTGTGTGTGTGAGTGTGTGCGAGCGAAGGCATTAGATGATTTCGTCAAACGAAACCGCGGAACGAGGCTTTCGCTTTCTCGTTAGGGATAATAGAAGAAGGCGGCGTCTCGAATCGAGGCGAGTGTATTTCGTGCCGAGTCACGCCGAGGGCGAGTATGGAAATAAAAAAAAACCGAGAGAGGAGAAGAGAGAGAGAAAAAAAAACGAGCGAACGAATTTGGTTGATGGGAGGAAAAGAAGGAGGCGCAGGTGTGTATATGTGTGCGCGTTTTTTTTCAAAAGGATCTCGCGTGTGTATATGTGTATGTATGTGTATGTGTGTGCTACTTGGTTATTTGATCGATGAAACTGGGTTCTCTCGTTTATTGTGAATTACCTTGCACGAGCGGCAAAAGAGCGGAACGCGTCAACCGTCAGAGAGAGAGATTGGAAATAAGTACTCACAGTTGTTGCGAGAGGTGGCTGGGTAGGATGACGAGTCGGTGGCCTCGTTGTTGCAGCAGACCTTGAAGACGACCTTCATGTTGTGGGTGGTGCATCGTCCACCGATGCGCCTGTGCAAGTCGTCCTTAGACGAGGTGCTGATGAAGTAGTAGTCGCGGCCCGGATGGAACTCCAAGCCGCCGGGCTGCGGTGTGAACGGCCTGAACGTTATCGTGAAGTACATCGTTTTGAAGGGCTTGTCGCAGATCGCTATGACCCGCGGACTCGGATTCGTTATCCGACACGTCTCGTACTCCTCCTTCGATACCTGTAAAAAAAACGTTAGTCAAAAAATACTTTATATGGTAAAAATTGTCGTCGCGAGAAAGTCCGTGGAATCGTGGCCTTTAAATATTTGGAATGTCTTTGAGTAAGCGGCTCGTTCCCCCACCGCGTTGTAAAAAAAAAGAAGTTTAAGTATGTATACTACGTCAAGATTCCACGGGCAAAACAATCAAACGTGTGTAAGTGAGGGGGGGGGCGATTACCAAAGCCCTCTCCTCTCTCTGGAGGTTTGCGCGACACGTGTTTTTGGGGTGGCACGTATAGCGTGTGGTTTAACTTACTTTTTTTTTCTTTTTTCTTATTGTCGTTTGTGGCTAATTTATAGGCGAGCGCGGGAGCAGCTGTCTAAACAGTCTAGTGTTCTTTTTTCGTACTGCATGGCGGCGGCGGTCGAGGAATTAAAAAACGAGCTCGGATACGTTCCATTAATTTGGCTCCGCCGGAGAAGACGAAGACGGCGGTTCTCTTTTCTCTCTCTCTACTCATTGATACGCAGCAGCAGTGCGAGCTTTATTTTTGTGTCGCGCCGCCGCACTCGTAAATAGGTGGTTTTGTTGTTCCTCCAGAGAGAGCGAGAGAGAAAAAGAGTTTTACGGCGTCTTCGTCGTGCAGCAGCAGAGCGAAAGATTGATCGTGATCCGCGCTCATTTGAGAAAAATACATACCGCTCTTCTCGTATATTATTTCTATTTCCGAGGTCGGAAAGAATGAAAAACTCAAGTTTTCGTGTTTGTTTGCTCTTCGCGAGAGTTTGTTACTTTGTTTTTTTTATTTGGAAGCTACACCTCGCGCGCGGGATGCATAAATTAGAAACGAATATTGTAAGCGAGAGCACAAAATGTTTAGTCTCGTGTGCGCGAGCGAGCTTCTGCAAAGGAAATGAAATGAGGTTTGATAGTTGCGCGCACGAGAGCGCGCGTGGCACACGGCGCAAGTATTCTACGCAAATATATATATGCAAGATCAAAGGAAAGCGACTTCTCTAAGGGCTATTAGGTATATACGAAGAGCGATTCTTAGGTGTGTGTGTGTATATATGATTCTGTTATATACTTACGTTGTAAATAATGTACTTCTCCGCTTCGTCATCGTACGTGCCCGGCTGGTACACCGGACAAATTATATTCACTTGGTCGTACTCGAACGCCGCGTTGTTCTTGTTCACGTCTATTATGTGATCCGTATTGTCTATTCGAAATCTGAAACACAAAAGCAAACGAGAGCGTTAATGTCGAGTATTTTTTTTAATTGTTTTGCGACGAAAAATGCCTTATTACTAAACGTCTGGTTTACTCAGATTTTTTTTTCGCATATAAGGAGCTACCATAATATTCCCAAGCAAGAGCGAGAGAGAGAGAGAGAGAGAGAGAGAGAGAGAGAGAGAGAGAGAGAGAGATGCCCCAAACGGATAACACAACTCGCAGTGCAAGCAAGCAAGCAAGCAAGGGTCAAGGATGCAATTGCCGTACTTTCGGTCTTCACCGAAAAATCCTTGCCGCTTGTTTTCCAATGTGTGATTATCATAAGACTCTGCGCTCTGCCCATTGTAGTGTAGCTCTGTTGCGAGTAAATTATAACGCTGCAGCAGAGAGAGAACGCAGCCTTGGCGCACTCTCAGTCGGAGAAGAGAGAGAGAGAGAAAAAGAGAGAAACAGAAAGAGAGAGAAAAAAAAGTCGACCGGGCTTTCGAGTATTCCCATAATGCACAGCCAATATTTACGGGCCGAAGGAAATACTAGTAAAAATATGAGAGAGAGAAAGACAAGTCGGAGAAAGAGAGTGAGAGAGAGAGAGAGAGAGAGAGAGAGAGAGAGAGAGAGAGAGAGAAATAAGCTGCGGGGCGTGGGGGCCACGCGGCGGCTAGGAGTATATATTCGAAAAAAGGACCAAATAAAAGAAACGGAGAAAGAAGTCAGGAAGAGCAAATAAGAAAAAAAAGAGTGAGAGAGAGGTAAGGAGGAATGAATAAGGTTCAGGGTGAGAAAGGAAGAAAGGAGCGCGCGAGAGAGCTGCTATAGCCCATAACCGGTTCTCTCTCTCTGTATATACTGCGTATTAAGCCGCCGCGAGCGGGAGGAGGTGCCGCCGCCGCACCGCCTGCACACCACGAAAAATAACTCGGACCTATTTCATCTCACTCTCTCTCTCTCTCTCTGTCTCTGTTTTCCTTGCTGCAAGTGACCCTCGTGTACCTATATCCGCGTGACATTGCTGCACGTGGAGTCATACCGATTTTTGGGGGTTTGACCCCTGTGCGCGCAGATCGCAAAAGGTTTCTTGTTTTTTTATTTTTTTTTATAAAAAAGGGACGAAAAAAAGAAGTCAACGAGCGATACATGCTTGGACAATCTTTGGTCGAAGGAGAGAGAGAGAGAGAGAGAGAGAGAGAGAGAGAGAGAGAGAGAGAGAGAGAGAGAGAGAGTGGGCGTGCGAGAGCGCGGAGAAATTGGAAGGCACATTGGGGCCGGTCCCCTGCGCAAATTAACCTGCGCGCCGATAATATCCGCGCACTCGCCAAGACGCCCCCACGGCGCGCTCCTCTTCTTCTTCTTTTTTTATTTTTTAAAAAAGCCCCATGCGCGCGCTCAATAGACACCCGAGGGCCTCTCTTCTTCTTCTTCTCTAGCATCATATGATCGCTATTATATATATATCTTGAGCATACAATGCTTCGCAGAGACGATGAGGATAGAATTCGGCCTGGCCGAAATATCTTAATAATTGACACACACACACATACACACGCAGACTTTTTTTTAAAAAGATTTGGAGGGAAATCGCACAGAACTCTGGTGCTCGCTATAGTAGAGAAGGTTTCAAGCTTGGATGCCTCGGGGCCGAATCCGATGATCTGGGAACAAAGGCCATCGGGGCTGTCTTTCTCTCTCGCTTCTCTCTTCTTTTTTTTTCGTCTTCTTTTTCTTTTCTTTCGTGGGCCATGCGCGCTTAGGTCATTAGAATCCAACGAGCCGGATGAAACTGCGCCACACCTGCCCTCGCAAATCGTTATTAAAAACTGATAAAACCGAGATACATTGGTGCAGATTTGCGCAGTTAGCCACGTAGAGTAGCCGATAATTAAAATAATTTAAAAGTCGCTCGAGCCGATTGCATCGCCGACCTAATTTTCCTGAAATAAAAAAATCTCGAGAGGCATTAGGCAATAGTTATATGCAGGTGAATGAAAGGCCGCGAGGGCTTGCGAAAAAAAGGGCTGCTCTTCCACGTCCCTTAAATTGAAGAAAAAAAAAATAAAATAATCCGATCCGGTCATTATCGAAAGAGGGCCTCTCTCGTGCAGCAACAGCAGCAGCAGCAGCGGCCCCGCAATGCCAAGGCGCAGAGAGAAAGACTGAGATAGAGAGTCTTGATACGGGCCAAAAATCGATGCGTGGGTGGGGGGTGCAAGATAAATACACGGGGCGGTCTGACTGCCTGCCTGCCGCGAGGAGCCGACGATGCGCGATAAGGAAATTTCGCAGCGGCTCCAACAACAACCAACCAACTAAGAAAAAAAAGCGAGTTAAATTATTACGCTGGCGGCTGTTCAGCTCGTTCTCTCTCGTCATCTCTTTCTCGCGTGTGCAATACTTCTCTCTCTCTCTCTCTTTCTCGAATAAACTGCCGCGAATTATCGACTCCATCTGTTTTATGGATTCCTCCTCGCGAGCGCGAGGGACAGGGGGAGAGAAAGAAGTGGGCGAAGAATCGATTGGTTGCAGAGTCGACGTGTAACTAATTGGCGCGACCAAACACCAATTGAATTCTCATCGAGTGACACACTCTGCAGCGAGTGTGCATGCTTTGTCGAGCTATCGTCGTCTTCGCACAGAGACAAAAGCCCACAAGCGAGCGAATGGTCTAGAAATAGGAGATACACACGCTGCTTTTCTTCTTCGCGAGACGACGAAAAGGGGGGAAGAAGACGCTACGCGCGTGTGTGCGTACGTTTTTTAAACTAAAAAGAATAAGCACGAGCACGTGCACGCGAGAGGAGGGGCAGCAGTAGGCTTGAAGATCCCGTGCGCGACCAAAAACGAAACGCCAAGCATCAAAAGGGATCAAGTCCAACGACTTGAACTCATGCGTATTCGCTTTTCTTTTCTCGTTCTCTCTGTGTGTATATAATACCCTGTTTAGTTTCTCCGAGCGCTCGACTTTTGTATAATGTATATATACACGGTCGATCGGGGACTGTCACTCTTTGTTTATTAATGCCGAGCATAATACATTAAACACGAGCGTGTGTTATATTTGTGTCATCCGGCTGAATTTATTTCTTTTGTTGTTACATAAATTTTTATTCTATTTCACGAGCAAGCGAGTTTAAGCGCGGATTATTATACGCTGATAATAGCTGCCGAAGCTGCTATACTCGAGATAACGAGAGATAACAATATGCACTTTTTCTCGGAATCGCATTGATAATTAAATGCGCATTCTTTTAAAAGCACTGCCGAATTATTCATAAATTAATGGCGGATGAAAAGGCACACTGTAAATAAATGACGGCGAAAGAAAAAAATTATATTATATATATGAAGAAGAAGCGACGACCTCGTTTCGGAAATGAAAAATAAATTCAATCAACAAATATGACAGTGCATCCATCAAGCTGCTCGGCGAAGAGAGAGAGAGGGGGGGGGATGAAAGTTTTTAACGAAAGTTCAATCGGGCGGGCGCGCAAACTCGTAAATAATGGCTATCCGATAGAAGCTTTTTCGGAATGAATAACGACGTGTCCCTTCGCGGAAACACGTTTAAAGCTTGGCGCGAGCGAGCGAGAAAAGAAGAGAAGAGAGTAAGAGAGGCGAAGCGAAGCAAGCAAGTGGCGAGACGAAAAAGGCTCACTTAGCCGCGAGCAACACATACACACACAGAATGAGAGAGAGAGAGAGAGAGAGAGAGAGAGAGAGAGAGAGAGAGAGAGAGAGAGGACACATTCTGGCAGCGAATATCAAAGTGTCTCGAGCGGCGCTTTGAGCATTCCGCGTGTGCACCCTGCTGCTTCTTCTCCTTCTTCTTGCCAATTACGGCCTAGTCTGCAATAACACACACATATACATATACACACACGAGCGAGTTTATATCTATTCGCGCGTTTGCCCCGAAATCGATCAGCCAAAGTCGATCAATCTCCGTTACTTCCGGCCGCGTTACGCCGTGATGGATCGTCCCCGCGGAGAGGAAAAACAAAAATCTCGCACCTTTGCGATTGCACCCCAAACATTATATACGCGTATATAGGACGCGCGAGATAACGAAAAAGAAAATACAGCGCAAATTTTCGCGAATGAAAAGCAAAAGCAGCCGCAGTGACGCAGTTTGCGGTAGCCTTTCATGTTATTATTAGTATGACTCGTTCCTTATGCGCAAAAAAGAGAGAGAGACAGAGGGAGAGAGAAGCGCGCGTGTTTACCGTCTGATCTTGTGGCTTTTCACACTAGGCTGCCTCATTTATGCGATCGCGGAAGAACCAGTTGATCAACATATCGGCGTCGCACCGAATTACGCGAACTTCTCGCTCGCCGCTGCCGAGCGCGGCTATTAAAAGCCTCTGCCTGCCTGCATGCGCGCGCGAGCCGAAGCGCCGTCGAGGCGTGGGACATGCAGAGAGGAGGAGAGATACGACACGCGTGTGGCGACGCGACTATGTATAGCAAGCAAGTAGAGAGAGAGAGAGAGAGAGAGAGAGAGAGAGAGAGAGACAGCGACCAAGTGTCAAGAGCTCGCTTGAGATCAGAGAACTCCATCCGCCACCACACCGCAAGCAATGCAATCGTATGTACATATACATATAGCTTGCACAGTATAGTATATAGCCAGGTGCACTCTTTGCCCCAGACCTGATTTCCACACAGACTTATAACGTGCCAATTAGCATGTGAATGTTTTTGCTATATAGACTCCGACTTATATTAATTTATTCATAGCCAAGTTCTTCTTTTCTGATGCGAGACCACAATTGTTTCCCTTGTATATAATGTATATGTACGGCACTTGGCTTCAGTATGTATAATATATAGAACAGATTGAAAGGAGGACATAGGGCGCGCGAAGGGGAGAAGCGAACAACGAAAAAAAAAAAGAATCAGCATGCGAGATAGCCCCGAGCCTGAGCGGAGCAGGAAGGAGGCGCTGAAAGGACGAATGAATCCCTTTTTGCCCTCTCTACGATCGCGGACACACACCTGTCCCCTTTTGCTCTATGCTCTATAGCCGACGCACAACTTTTAAACTATGGTAGGTATACATACGAGAGAGACGGGGAGTTTTACGAAAATGCCGACTGTCTATATAGTCTCGAGGTTAATCTGCACGAGGAGAAAGAGAACTCGTCGCGGGGCAATATAATTCGCCGCAAACTCTCGGGTGAAAAATGTACTCGCGCGCAGCGGTAAATTCGCTTCAAGGCCACTCACCTGCAGCGCGAGCGAGCGAGAGAGAGAGAGAGAGAGAGAGAGAGAGAAGTTTCGGGCTTGTAAATCGAGAAAACGTGGTGAGCGCGTGCGTGTATTTTCTTCTTTTCATGATTTTTTTTCTCGTGAAAACAGTGCGGAGGAAAAACAGGGTAACTCGAAACCGCGTTCCCACACGAGCGACGTGTGGACTGCAGACGCTGCCGGACGCGCGCGTCTGCTTTTCTTCTTAATTCGAGCGAGCCGAGCATATGTCGACATCAATCTTTCTCGTGCCACGAGGGGAGAGTAAAGAAATTTAAAAAAAAAAAAAATTTCCAAGACGCCCTCCTAGGATAGAACTAGAGATGAAGATCACGCTTCTTGGGCTTTGTCTTGGTTGTTTATCGGCCGACAGTTTCGGGTCGAGTGCCTCTCTCTCGCGTGACCTGGACGCGTGTCATCCTCGCCGATAAATTCGCGCTTGCACACGATCGGCCCTCGTGGATCACCGTAAACTAACCCACTTGCTAGTCTCGCGCGCCAGCAAGCAGTTAACCGTTACTCTCTCTCGTACCGCCACCGCCGCCGCCGCCGCCGATTTTTCATGCTGTCCTTCACAGCAGCAGCAGCAGCGACTGATCCGAGGAAAAACACGCGCGTTGCTCTAGGACGAGAATTTTCGGGAGGCTGTGTGTTCTGTGTGTAATCCCTAAAGGTAAACGCGTGCGACTAGACTCAACCCCCTTTTGTCCATTCATATACCTGCGTGCGAGCTCGTCCATTATGAACTAGTCGAGGCCACTTCATTGACAAAAGCGCGAGGAGCGCGATCCGACCTTTTTCCCGGTATACCAAAATGCCATGGAGTCCTTGAGAAAAGCGTCTTATAGCCACTCGAGAGGAAACGCGATTCAGAATATGCCAGAGATTTTCGCCTCCCCACGTGTATATATACCTATATAGGTGACAATGGGTCTTCTCTTCTCTGTTAATGTAACTCTTCTCGGAGCTCGCTTTTTGTGCTGCCTGCCTGCCTGCGTTCTTTCGACGAATCCTGCTGCTTTTGTCCTCGTTCTCGAGAGGGTGTCGCATCATTTTTTCTCTTCATCTTCTTTTTTTTTTTTTTTGACAAATCGATATATGGGAACGTTACTCTCCGAGAAATGACCTCCTTCTTAAAGAACCGAAGTCGAGATGATTGTTATCTCGAAGAACGCGTAATATTGTCATCGAAGTCTCTCTCTTTTGGCGCATTATAACGGAGCAGCATTAAACGAATGGCTCCGCCCGAGAGAGCGCGTGCAATTAGAAATTCAATTAAAAGTCGTGCGCTCCGGCCAGCCCGCGAGAGATCGAGAAGAAAAGTGAATGAGCCAAAAAAGAAGAAGAAGAAGAAGAAGAAGAAGCAAGCGAGCCCAAAGAAATTCCCATATACCGATACTCATCGGCAATTTCCAAAACTCCTCTTTCTCTCGCTCGTTATAAACGCGCCGCTTAATCATATTCATAAAAGATTCGGATATCGATACTCGGCTGCGTCCGCGGCAATGCGGGCCGCTGCCGAAATTGCGCCACGAAAAAAAGAGTATTTGGTTAGAGCGGTACACACTCTTATATATCCACGTATACCCCGGGCTAAGTGCGGCTGCTCCCAATCTCTCTCTTTTTTTTTTTTTTTTTTTTTTGCAATCTAGAGCAACAATCTTTTGGGAGGATGCGTCAACGACGAGAGAAAAGAGAGAAAGAAACAAAAGACGCGGAGAATTGAGTTCTTAAAGGGGCGACGAAGAACGTTTCTCTCGTCCGAGGATGAATGAATCGGCGATTGCACGCGACTTCATTCGTCATCGGGCGCGACCACACCGTTGCGCGCGCCGCGCTCTCGTACTCGTCATTAGGCCGACTTTCGACAATGCCAGTGCGCTGCTGCTTCTTTCTCCGCTGCAGAGAAGAAGGCTTATGGACGCGGCATTAATCTTACCTCTCTCTCTCTTGGAAGATTCGGAGAATCCATTCCATCGTTTTTTTTTCTTTTTCTCTCTTTCGAGTTCTCATACATCTCCGAATGCACGTGTGTGCGCGAGCGTTATATATATAGTCGCGTATATGAATCGAGCGTGTAATCGATTATGAAATGCTCTCGGTGCGGATAAAGGTGTGTCATTAGCGCTTTTTTGCGGCTTATCGTCGTCGTGGTGTCGGCTAAAATTCGTTTTTTTATTCTTTTTTTTTTTCATTCTCTCTTTCTCTCTCGGCAGCCACTTAATTAGACCATCTCAGCGCGCGAGAGAGCGGGCATTTTTCAAACGTTAATCGTACCTCGCGAGTAATGGGAGCAAAAAAAAAAAGTAAAAGGAAAAAAAAATAATATCATCGCCTCTCGTCGCTCGAATTAAAGTTCCTTTGGAAATTAATAAGCGACGCTTGTGTGTGACTCGAAAAACGCTTTTCGTGAACGCAAGGCTGGCTCGTATACATATAGGTATAGAAGAGAGGCAAACAGGGCGGAGGCACCACACGGACCAGCTGGCAACACGGGGTTGCATCTGCCTTCCTTTCCCAGCCCGAGAGTCTCGTATGTATACCGAGTATACACTCCCCACTTGCCCCATCGCCGCCGTCGAGGCGTTACCTGCCTCTGCCTGCCTCGCTTGCCTTCCTTGCGCGCACACACGCTTACTTGTGCCCCGGTCCACACACGCCGCGAGTGCGCAAGAGCAATCTATAGGGCCTCTTAGCTTAGGTCGCTTATTTTCTCTCTCTCTCTCTCTCTCTCTCTCTCTCTCTCTCTCTCTCTCTCTCTCTCTCTCTCTCTCTCTCTCTCTCTCTCTGGTCGGAATGGCTTTCCCCTCCGTGAGGATGCCGCCGCAGCGTGCGCTTTGTTATTCCTTCGGACATGTGCCGAAGAAGAGACGGGAGTATAGGCCGAAGGAGGAGGGACACTGAATGACCGTAGGACTCGTTTCAGCCCAGAAAACTGATTCTCTTTTCCCTTCAAAAGGACAGACAACCGACTGCTGCTGCTGCTGCTGCCGCTCTCCTCTCCTCTCCTCTCTCTCATCGCGATGATCGTTGTGTATGTATGTATGTGTGCACTGCTCCGTGCTGTGCGAGAGAGAGAGAGAGAGAGAGAGAGAGAGAGAGAGAGCGAGAGAGAGGAGCCCCGTCGTTATATTCACCGTCAGATCCACGTGCGTTTTCTTCTTCGCTCGGCCCTACATACAACGCAACGACGACTATAGCGTGGGGGGAGAGAACCTCGGACACTATTTTTTTTCTGTCTATCGGCGAGGCGTTATGTAAGCGGAAAAATAGATTTTTATTCGAAATCGAACGAAACGGATTTTCTTTGCGAATGTTAACTTTCGCGATGTTTTCCTTTGAAACGCTTATCGGAAATTTTGTATTCGGAGAATTCGGTTAACAGTCAAGGGTTTATTGGAATATTGCTGCAATTCTATCGACAATACCCTTCAAACTGTAACAGGCACTTTGACATTACCAAAAGTGGAACGTGCTCTTTATTTAATTGATTTACCGTCTATACTCTCAAATACGTTGTGCACACTGAAGAGTCGGCGGAAAAAAGGTTGAGAAAAATATACGGCGCGCGTATGTTTGAAGAGGCATTCTCGCCGAGAGCACACACACACACACACATACACACATTTAAAATGGACAGTGTTGTATTTTGTTGAGCCAACAAACGAATGAAGTCAGCCAGTCAGCCAGCCGAGTGCGAGAGACTACTTTTTGGAGCATCTCGCGAGATAATCCGAAAAGAGGGTCGAGGAAGAGGAGAGCCTGCAGGGATTATCGCCCAAAGCGAAAAAGGAGAAAGAGAGTCAACACGTTGCGGCCGCCGCGCAGAGTAGAGAGCCCACTCGCGCAAATCCGAAAATCGGTCGTGTTCGCTCCACAGATTTTCCATGCTCAAATACGTCTTCTATAGCTTGCACACACACGTGTGTGTGTATGTGTGTGTGTGTGTGTGGGTCTATGGGGCTCAGGTAAACATAACGCGCGGTTGCATTCAGCTGCTGCACCGGACGGCTACGACTTCCGGCGCAATTTTCTTTGGGACGCGATTTGTCAGCAGTGGTGCAGGCACGCGGAGCTGAAATTCCCACCTGAGAAAAAGAGAACTGCCTTGAAAGGGGGGGAGGGATCTCCCGTGACGAATGGTATACCTATACACGTATAAGGGATCGATCCCGCGCACCACTGCCACTTCATTGCCTATAGTAGCTATGCAGTAATATACGTGTGTGCATTGTGCCCGCAAGCGAGGCGGACACACGTGGAAATGTGATTTTTCAGGGTTGCTGTAATTCTTTTTATTGCGTTCGCTATTGCAGTATGGGTTTTTTCATTCGACTTGTGTTTGTGTGTGTATATGTGAGCACTATATTGCTATATTGAATCTTACACTGGCAATCATTAGTCGCGTTTGCGAGAAAACGTAAATATAAAAGCTTTTCGTTGTCCGTACGATACACAACAACAATTAGTGGTCCGGTACATACACAGTACGCACACTCACACACACTCAAAACCGCGAGGTGTATTACGCGTTAGAAAGTACGCTCTCTCTCGCGCGCGATGATCGCTCGCTTCCTGTCTGCGGGCTCTTTACAATGTGAACGGTACTTACACGCTCTTTGCTCGCTCTTTCTCTCACACGTGCGAATGTGTTATGTGTGCATCTGTGTGTGTGTGTGTGTGCAGCATCGCGACGTGTCTCGCGTACACTCTGCTGGCGCGTTGGCCAATTGAGATATTACGGGATTACGCTCGAATTCGGCTCTCTCTCTCTCTCTCACTCTCGTATAATATCCGCTTAATCTCCGCACGTCAGGCCTCCTTAAGCTCGCATCTACCCGTGCAGCAGCTAATTATTTTCTTCTTTTTTTTTTCTTTCTCTTTCTTCCGAGGTGCCAAGCTCGCTCGCTTTTTTTTCTCGGGGCATATCTCTCGGACGGCGCGATATTGTAATTGACAAAGTAATTTTTTCGGCGGGGGACTGACAATCGCGCGCGCGGAGCCGTCGCGATTGTAATAAACCTGACTTTTGCAATTAATTCCCTCGCGCGAAGACCGAAAAACATTATCAAGCTCGTGCGTCTGACGCGCGCGATTTTTCGACTGCTGCGATTAATTGAAATTCACTCTTCTCTCTCTCTCTCTCTCTCTCTCTCTCTCTCTCTCTCTCTCTCTCTCTCTCTCTCTTTCGAGTGCGTTTTGATCGAACGGTACTGCAGCAGCTCTCTTTCTCGATATCGTTTCTCTCTCTTTCTCGCTCTGATACGACGTCGCGATAATTATTAAGAGAACGATTAATCCGCGCTCATGAATATGTAAGATGAGCGCGATACTGTCTACGTACATTTTTTTTTTGTTACAAAACATTTGACAAGCCAAGCGTTTAGATTGTCGGATTGGCCCCGTTGCGCATATTATGCACCTGCGTCTTTATACACGTCCCCCACACTTAAATACTCGTTGCTGCCGTGAATGGGTGCAATGTCCCGCCCTCTCGTAGCGGTTAATTCAATTGGCGATATATCGATTGGGTCTCGTTTCTTTCTCTCTCTCTCTCTCTCTCTCTCTCTCTCTCTCTCTCTCTTTTCTCGAGCGAATGAATCGATGGGTTTGCGTGCCGAGGATATACATCTTTCGGTGTTCGCGGGCCTTCTTTTACTTTTTTTTTTGGCAAAAGGAATAACAAGAGGGAGAATGGAGATCGAACGAGGAGCGGTGTGCAACAGCGGCAGCCGGATTCTACAGTACCGCGGTTACGCACTCGAGTGACAATAAGCCCGGGCGACAGGAGCCGGTAATCCCTCCGACATTCTACCACCTTGTCCTTCTCTCTTTCTCTCTCCCCCTCTCTCTCTCTCTCTCTCTCTCTCTCTCTCTCTCTCTCTCTCGCTCTTTCTCGGTGCGAATCGTAATTAGCCGGCCATCGGAATTTCGCGTGGTATCTCAGATTCGTCTTCGTTTCTCTTTCTCTCTCTCTCTCTCTCTCTCTCTCACTCGCTTGCTTACTTGGCGGCGTCGGCAGCCGCGTGCTCGTTACGTCAGTGCGCGCAAAGCGCGTGATTTATCGGGCCCTTAACATGCATGCATCGCGAGCGCGCCGATTGATGGGCTTTTAATTTACTGCGATCGCGCTACCAAGCCAAGCCAAGCCAAACCAACCAACCAGCAAGAGAGAGAGAGAGAGAGAGAGAGCGAGAGAGAGAGAGAGCGAGAGAGAGAGAGAGAGAGAGAGAGAATGAAGAAAAACGCAGGCACGCCGCGGCAGCAGCCAGCAGCAGCAGCCGCGTAATCCGATATCGCGAGGAGTAGCCGCGAGCGGCTATCTCCGTGAGACAAGGAGAAGCCCCACCGGAGAGAGAGAGAGCAAAAGATATGCTCGTACGTTTGTCCTTCTTTTTTCTTCCCTCCCCGATGTACATATATGCAATAACGATATAATAACGACGTCAACGTTAAAAAAAAAAGAAAGATGACGATGACGACGCTGAGATTCGAAAACTTTTTTCAAAGAAAAACGTTCTTAGCTGTTTTCCGGTGTGTGCGTCCGCCGCCCATCGCACATGTCGCTTGCCTGTATATTTTTCATTCGGCTGTATAAGCTGTAGCTCCCCGTATGTCGCCCCCCTACGAGACACGTGTTTCCAAGAGTCGCGGCAGTAACAACAAAATAGATAAGAGAGCTCGCGCTTGGCTTGGTCCTCTTATACTGCAGGGCCCATTGGAATTAATGAAACGACCTCTTACGATAGTCGAGATTATGCTAATGCGAGACTTGCGCGATTCTAATTGGATGCGCACGCGATATTGTTCTGTTTTACGACGGAAATCGGCGGGCGCGCGCAAGGGAGGAATATACATATATATATAGAAAGAAAGTGGGGGTCCGGTCAGCGCTAGTTCTGCGTCTAATGGCTAAAAGTATAAAGCTCGCGCGAGCATATAATCGAACACACTGCCGTTGATTTACAGCGAGTTTTATGCGCAGTGTCGTAAACTGGCCGTATTACAGTTCTTCTCGCGCGTTAAGATGTCGCGAGTCCATCCCTCTCCTCGATAAATGAGGGCTAACATTTATCTGGAATTAAAATCGCGGCTCCGCGTCACTGCCAGAACCTGCCTCTGCGGCCCTCGCACGCTGCGTCGAATGGTCCCTTTTATATATTTTCGGAAAAACGCGCAGTATATATGTATGTACGGTGCTTCCGGCCAGTTGTCGCCAGCCGTCCGCCTCGTCGTCGTCGTCGTCGTCGTCGTCGTCTCGAGGATTCTTTTTTAACTTTTCGAATGTTTTCTGAATGCTATATCGTTTAATTGCCCCCGCGCTCGCTCGCTTGCTTGTGCGTGTATACCTCGGACTCGCAATTCTCGCTGCCGGGGTGGGCGACTATCTTGGATTAATTAAAAAAAAGGAAGAAGCGAAGACTTGAGTGCGTCGGGCAATTATCTGCGGCGAATATTTGGCCCCGAAAAAAAAGTGCAGTTTATCCGTTAATTAGCGGGCGACGAAAAGGTGCACACGCGCGGGCAGACTGCAGCAGAGAGCACATGAAAGTGCAGCCAATAGAGTGAAGATGCAGTCATTGAGCATTGACGAGCGAGCAGATACACACATACAAACTTTCTCAAGGATGCGAGTCGCTAGCACATATACACACATGCGAGAGAGCTTGTTGGTCGCTGCGTAGTTTACTTATCAAGAGGATCCTCGGTGAGAAATCGAGCCGCAGATAAAGAAGCCGAGAGAGAGAGAGAGAGAGAGAGAGAGAGAGAGAGAGAGAGAGAGAGAGAGAGAGAGAGAGAGAGAGAGAGAGAGAGGAGGCTGCAGGTATTCCATTATGGCCGTGCAAGAGAGCGGAGAGCGAGTGGTTATCTAGATTATGGCATTCCTCGCTTCGGGGAAGCGCCTCGAAATGGGCCATGCTCTGGAACGACGCCGCCGCCGCCGCCGCCGAGGACGACGATGACGACGACGACGACGTGAAAGAGCAGTTCTCTTCTTAGCTGCAGGCTGACATGAGAGAAGCATTAATCCTCCTTGAGATCGCGGGTCGAAAATTAAGGGGGGGACATAGCACACAGGACGTGTCGCGGGCAGGTAGTCCCATTGTCAAAAACTCTTTCACGCCGCCCCCCGAGACAGCCCTGATTAGGACATTATAGTCCATGCGTGGGAAACACACATCGCTGTACATTTATACATATACACCTACTATTTACGAAGCACGTGTACACTCAACGATGCGGCGGCGACGCTTTTTCATGCAGATTCGATATTATTGCCATGGGTGTAAACTCGTGCGCGATTTAGGATGTACCGTTAGCCGAGAAATTTGAAACGATTCATCACGAATGAACTCGCGAGCGAGCGAGAGAGAGAGACTCGCACGCCCCGTGAAATATGAAGTGCTATCCGCGAGGATTTATCTTCGTTATGCGCACTCGCGAGAGAGAGAGAGAACTGCGCGTTCGCCGAACACCTGTTGGACTTCGCCAACCGAGTATATACTTCGCGCGTCGTTTTCTGAAAAATTCTCGACAAACCGATCGTCGATTAATGAGCCTTGCGGTCTATCGTGTCGTCATTCTGAGTATCGAAGGATTGAAAAGAAAAAAATTTTTTTTTTAAACTCAATGATCATTTGGTTAATGAGCGCGACGAAAAGCGACGATTTGTCAGTGAACTGATAGCTTACGTAGTATATAGTCGGCGATCAAAAAGTGAAGAAAAAAAAACCGATGGTCTTCCCGCGGTGACGTCAATGTGAAATAAGATAAAAAGAAATCACGCTTGAGAGTCTCTCTCAAATCATATTCGAAACTGCGCGAGAAGAGCAGTGCTGCTGCTGCTGCGTGCGTGTGCTGCGCCTGCGGAGGAGGAGATCAACGGTCGCGCAAGTTGAAGGCAGCGCCGATAGATGGCGCCAGGCGTATCGCCGAGAGTCGCGAGTTGCTCGGCGAGTGCGATGCACTTTCTCGCGACGACGTCGGCAGCGCATGTACACATGCACTTGTGCATCAGCGGTGGTGGTGGTGGCGGCGGCAGCGGCTCCATTCATTGTGCCCTCCTCTCTCGCTCGCTCTCGCCACCTCGTACCTTACTGATCGATACTCTCTCTGCACTCCGTGTGCGCGCGCGTTTTTTTTTTCGCCTTGGCTAATTTTCAATGAAACACAACGCGCGAGCGCGAGGTGCAATTTCGCATCTACGCAAGCGAGTTTCGGTGGAAAAACTCTATCCTGCGAACTCGCTATACGCGGTTGGCGTTGTAACAAGGGCTTTTATATATACTCCATATAGGATACGAGAATCCTCTCTCTCTCTCTCTCTCTCTCTCTCTCTCTCTCTCGCTCTTCTTCTTCTTCTTCGAGCAAAGCGAGAGCCACGAGGAGTACGAGTGCGGCCCTCATTACGCGGGTAATGGGTTATTTCGATCCTCCTCGAATTACCGTGCAGAGAGCGAGAGAGTCGACAATGAGGGATTCGGGCGAGAGAGAGAGAGAGAGAGAGCAATGGGCCCTTTAAAAATCGAGTGAGAGCGAGAGAGAGATAAAAGGAGATACGTGGAAAGAAATGAAAGAGGTCTGCAAGCGAACGAAGCGAAGGAAGGAAGGAGACAAATGAGAACGCAGATCGGCATGAAGTATAAGCAAGCTGTGCAGCAACGGGCTGCTATATACGAAAGATTGGGCCCGAGGTGTAATCTCCTTGACGGCTTCTCCACTGCTGCTCCTGCTGCTGCAATCTTCGATGCATGCGTGCGCGTGCACATCGCGCCGAGAAATGACTGCCGGAAGACGAGTAGCTCTCTCTCTCTCTCTCTCTCTCTCTCTCTCTCTTTCATTCTCTCATGCCAACGAGGAAAAGCGTTTAAAATTTTCCTCGCGTGTTATTTTTTAGCGACTGCCATAATTGCCAGGCATCAAGCCACCCTCTATCGCTCAACAGTGTTTTTTTTTTGTTGTTGTAGGGAATTAAATCGAAGATATAACAAAGGCGCGTTAAATCGCACTCTTTGCCTATACACACTACAGTGTTAAAATGTGCGAGCTGTATAGAAAAGAAAGGATCTGCATGTTCGCGCGAGCGACCCCCGTGGTTTCTGTGTGTTGCAAGCGGAAACAGCTGTTCTCTCTTTTTCTCTTTCTCTCCGACGCGCTTTTCGGCGCCCATTTAATTGCAACTTGGCGTGCGATAGCTTCGACGACGACTATACACGAGAAACGAGACGACGCTCAGAAGAGTTCAGCAATCCGTTATATGTACGTATATATACGCGCGATTATCAATCCGTCAATCATGCGCGATCCCGTCAATTGCCCGTGTGTCTCGCGAAGAAGAAGGAAAGGAAAGAAGAAAAAAAAGATGAAGAAAAGCCGCCGTGCAGCCTTAATCGATCCTAAACAAGCCGCCACCTCTCTCTCTCTCTCTCTCGTTCGCGTGCGAAGGAGAAGTGCAGCCACTTCCGCCCAAGGCAGAAACTGTACAAGTGGCGGCAGCAGCAACGCAACCTGTTCTCTCCCATCATCCGGCCTCGGGGCGCAACAAAATAACGAAAATAACCGAAGTCGAGCTTTCGCGCGCGCGCGCGCGCGTGTGTGTGTGTAGGTATATATCAAGCGTCAAAATAGACGATTCCGAGCGAGAACGTATTAGGGCCCTTTCCCTTAACCGCACCGACTATATATCTATCATAGCAGTCCGCAACAGAGTCGAAGAAACTCTATCCAAACTATACTCGGTTCTGGAATTAATTGCAGCTCAATTTTCGAACGAATACATATATAGGGACGCACACGCGAGGTTCCATTATGTTTTGCGGTTTCCAACTCGATTCATAGAATGTCACATTATAGCCCTCTCTCTCTCGGTTATTAGGCCTCGAGCTCGCCGCACACGCATTCCCCGCCACCACCGCCGCCGCCGCCGCGTAATTTTGACATCTGCACTACCATTAAACGCCGCACGAACTCCATCTCCTCGAGCGAGCCGTAGTTTCGTTTTGTCTTTCTCGCACTCGAGACTACGACAACGACGACGACGACGACGACGACTACATCGACGATTTGCATACTCGTATACTGTTATTTCGCAATTAAACGCGTCGCGCCGTGACTTCCCGGAACACACATACTCGCGCGTCCTATGCCATGGTCGTCGTTATATAGCGAAGGAGAACAACTCGTCCTTCTAAAATGATAAGGCATCGCGGGCGCACACACAAACACTATCGCAAGTCCTATATACAGGTATCCACACATACAGGCAGACAGAGACACACACCTGACACTCCTCGCAGCACCTACTCGCCGGCTTCATGCGTGTCCACACGCAATTTTGTCACTTGCTCGTTTCGTGCGACTCCCTTTCCTTCCTTCTTTTTTACATATAACACGCTGACACTCGAGCAGTCTGTCTCTCTGAATTCAGACGCACGAAAATAAAAAGGACAACAACAGTAGCCGCGCGTGCGAATTACATGCATTTTCACGGCAATTGCTATTGCTCCCACAGACGACACACATACACACACACACACACACGCACACACACACACACACACACATACACACACACACACAGACAGTACGAGGACTTCATTTCGCAAGACTACATATATACACGCGATTTCTTTATTTTACGCCTCCAGCTCTCTACGTACTCGGAATTAATTATTTCATTATCCGCGCGAGCGAAACGTATAATGCAAATGAGCGCGAGAGCCTGCAAACACAAACCCGTCGAATACTAATTCTCTCTCTCTCTCTCTCTCACTCTGCACCTTCTTACAATACTCGCATACTTACTCGCTTTTTCCGTAAATCGCTCATCCGATTGGAAACGCGCTGCCATACAAAATAGACTCGCGCGAGAAAAATGAAGGAAGGAAAACGAGCGTCGAACAATTTACTCGGATTAATTGAAGCGCACCTCTAATCGCGCGTCTGCTCTATAATTTTCGCCCCTCGTTGTTGCTGCTATATATATACGCTTCGGAAACGAGATTTCTCTCCTCAAAGTAGCATCCTGCATGCCGCGGTTTAACCGACCGAAATATAACAATATATATATAATTTTTTTTTCTTTATTGGGTTTGCGGTCTCGTTCCATCGCGATTAGGCTACCCCTTGCAGCGTCCGTTATTTCAGCGAATTCGGCTAATCGATCGTCATCCACGCCAATTGGATTAGACTCTCCGTTGGAAGTCGTCGACGGTATAACCAATATATATTATTGCTCGTAATAGAGAAACTTGCCAAATAATTCGCTCTGCCTTGCGATATAACACACAACGCACGCACACATCGCGATGCTGCGAATGAGATATACTGTTATTCTCGCGATATCGAACGTTTATGGGCTGCTTTATTCGCGAGTGTATATATCCTCGTTAACGGCGCCCGTGTGTGCCTGGTTATCACTATTAATTCGCCATCGTTCACTTCTCGGCACTGACTGACGGAGATGTTTGGAAACTGACGTTTTTATAGTAGAGAAAATTTTCGGAAATTAATCACACTTCAGTGCTCGGCCAACGGGTCACACGTAAGTTTCACGTGGGGCAATAATCGGCAAAAGAATCGTTCAATTAAAGAACAGTTAGCGCGACTGTGCGGCGGTGCGAGAGGTGCACGTGAAAAAATGCTCAATTAGCCGAATCGAGGCAGGCGCGGAATTCGCTCGGCTCGAGCGAGAATTTACGATTGGACGCGCAGATCTCCTCTGTGTGAGTGTGTTTGTGCGAGATCGACGAATAATCGCGAGCACAGAGAGAAAGAGAGTTTCAATCCGCGCGTTGAAGTCTCCGCTCGAGTGGCGGTACTCGGTCTTATGGCTTTTCCGACCTCTTTTCCCCGCAATCGCTCACTTCACTATCTTTCACCACGCGAACTTCAAACGGTTTTACTTGCTACCAGTAGACAGAGAGCAAGGTTAAGGACTATATACTCTTTGCGTTGCGTCACTTTTAACTCGCGTGCAGCCGCGAAATAACATTTAACTGCAGTTGTGAGCGCGAAATTTTCGAGCAACAAAACTCGTAAAAACGCGGGCCTTATCTCTCGACGGCACAGCAGGCCGCAGAAGCAAATTACAACTCGGCCGCACAATGAACTCGCTGCTCGCGCTCATAACGTAAAACTTCAACGGCTAACACTGCCATACAGCCGAGACAGAGTGAGACAGAGAGAGAGAGAAAAAGGTATATTATACGGGGAGCAGTCGCAGTTCGATTTTCAATTTGGAGCCTCGTTAAAATCCGAAAAATGCCGTTTCTCCCTGCGCGCGGCGGCTGCGACGCGGACGCGCACCGCCCGAGAGAGTCACGCGCCCGCCGCGAGAGATGTATCTGCTTTTTTTTTTCTTCCATTGTTCGACCGCGTACATAAACAAGTACACACGTATATCCGAGCTACTTTCTTTCTTTCCTTCTTTCGTATTTGTTCGTTTCGTTTCTTTTCTTTCGTTTCGTTTCTCGTTCTCGCTTGCCCCCCTTCTTTTTGTTGTCGAAGCATCTCGCGCTGCTGCCGCAGCAGCAGGGTGAAAAACTCAATGGGGCCTTATTCATCATCATTAAAAAATCGTGTAGAAATTAATCAGAACTTTTATTATTATTTCGCAGGATAGCGCGCCTGACGATTTATGAGCTTTATCTCGAGCGCATTTTTCCCCCCGTGCACCAGATCAGTCTTGTATAAACTCGAATCGAGCGACGTGCACACACACACACACCTTTCACCATTAGACCGAGACCCACATCTACGACGATGACGACGACGACTAGCGTTGTTAGGCTGTATGTCAACACGCTAAAAGCTAGGAGTTGCTGGGCCCCCATTTAGAAGGAATAAAAAAATCTCTCTCTCTCTCTCCCGAGTTCTTTATCAAGCGAACGACACGACTGTCAGTTGAATACTAAGTGAAAATTTCACTGTTTTCAATCTCGACGAATGCGATAGCATCGAATAAAGAGCTTTTTACTTTCACACTTTCGTCTCTTTAACATTGCATGCGCGCTTTCCCCGCAACTCGGCGACGGTGGATCCTTGGCACATTACGACTTATCTATGCAAATGTGAAAAGTTGTCGACAACAGTAAGCGCGTGGTTGGTCCGAAGGGTTTGAAAACACACTCGCGCTCGCTCGCTCGCGAGCGACGGTTTCACGCGCGCGTGAGAAATCGATTGAAAACAGTATCTATACGGGTGTCGTTCCGGAAAAGCGACTACTATCCTATACGTACTGCGAGTGAGAGAGAGAGAGAGAGAGAGAGAATGAGGATTTTTCTGTATGCACCTACTGAGGTTGAGGCTGTACAAGAGAGAAAGAGCTCGAGCTTACTGCACCCTCCCATGAGAGTTTGCCTCGTTAGACGTAGCGGCAGAAAAATATTCGCGCTATACCGCAGAAGCCGCCTATTGTCCCGGGAATCTCGTCGAATATTTCGCGGATAAAGGAGACGACGGCGCCGATAATCTTTCTCGCGACAAGCTTCTCGCTCGCGCTTCAGCGAGAAAAATAAATATAAAATGAAATAATCTTTTTCTTATCGCCGATATTTTTTCCGCACTCTCGCGGTTACATTTGCATTCACGATAATGCTTTCAAGTTCAAAGCCATCGTGCGCTTAGCACGCTATAACACTGCGCGATATTGAGTTTTTTTTTTTTTAAATAGAATGATCGAAAATAAACTGCGAGAACGAGGCTTATTTCTTTTTTCTCTGCAATTATTTTCAACTTTTTCAGAAACTAGCTCGCTCGCGCGCACCATAGTGCAAAAGTTTTCGACGATGAGCCACATTATAATTCGAACAGAAGGAGAGAGAGAGAGCGAAAAGTACAACAAGACGAGGAGAGGCCGGAACTTTTCGTATTCCATCGCGCGAAACTTTGGCGATCCATTCAACTGGAAAATGCAAAGCATTATAGCAGCAGTAGGTCACAGAACGAAAAAAAAAAAAGAAGAAAAAAACGCACAAGACCACCTCGAGAATTGAGATGTCTCGCGCACACATATAATATCGAACGACGCATTTTAACGGGCAAACAGCACACATAAACTTCGAAGACGCACTTTTCTTTTTTTTAAATTTTCGCTCGTCGGCTGTTGTAGAACTATCACTTACATGGAGTTGGTTGTGTTCCAGTACATGCTGATGGTCTTGGCGCAGTTGCTCACCGTCGAGAGCAGCACCGTTTGGAGGCAGACGAGGAACACGAGGGTGACTATGGACGTGGAGACCATGGTGCAACAACGCCTCAGTCCGCTGCCGCTGCTTCCAGCACCGCGAAACACTGCCTCTGACACACAGCCACATCCACAACACACTTATTTGGCCGAGAGCTTCGGGCGCCGAGATCACTGAGAGTATTCGTTTGATTCACCCCTTGGACGCTACTCTCATTATCTCGACTTTCTCAACACTCGCTTCGATCAAACACAATTCTTTTTTTTTTTTCAAATATCGCTCTCGACACCTACAGCACTTTGTGTTTCTTTTCTTCTTCTTCTCGTAACCAAGTGAAAAGGGAGAAAAACCGCACAAAATTTTCCTTTTTTTTCACAACTACTATATACTTTCGTATCCTCGAATTTATCCACTCGCGCGCGGCTCGCAGCAACACGGCAACAATATCTCAGCCATCGTCCGTCGGTGGTGTGCGCCGAGTATGCGTAAGAGTATGGGACAGAGAAGGCTCAGCGTCCGACGGCTCGCTAAGATACGCGCCGCCGTGGTAAATTTGAAGAAAGCACACTGCTTCTCTCGCTATTCGCACCAGTGCAACAACTATTAATGTTGTATGCACTCGAGTTTACTCGTTTTCTTCTTTTCACACACGAAACACCAAATCCTTGTAACTGCACACAATCGTCACCGACTCGTTAATATACTCTTTGATGTACCTCCCGGCGAACGCAAAGCGCAAAAAAGTCGAAGATTTAAAAAAAAAAGTTTGTTCACTGGCTCGAGTACAGCTCGCGCACCGCAGTTGGAACACACACGGAGGAACTTTGATGCTGAAGGTTGTATGTACGGGAGGAAGAGTATAACTGTTCGCGTCTCGGCCGTAGTCGTATTGAAATGATCTATCTAGCGATGAGCGGCGGCGGCGCAACAACGTGCGTGCGGCTCGGGCTAGCTCGCGAACGCGTCTGGTGGTGCGAGCGGACGGCCGAGCGACTGAGCCGCCGAGTGCGCTGGCCGCCGTTCTTACCGCCGCCGCCGTCGCCGCCGCGCACGAACGCTCACGGAGACTCACGAGCGCGCCGATGGGGTTCGCCGAGTCGGCCCAACAGCCACCGGCATCAGTCGCCGAGCGACGTTGCGCCGCCGCTCTTCTTGTGGCACACTCGCAGTTTTAATGTGTGCAACGCAAACATTTTCACCTCGTCTTCAGTCGCCTCGCTATTTTCAATCGCCGAGCGAGCGAGCGACGACTATCTCATATTCATTACGTAAAATTGGCCTACTATCCCATAGATCCTTCGTAATCGCTGTAATTTTCTCAAATTGCCGAAATTGACTTTCTTCCCCGTTTTTTTTCCCATAATTCATAAAATATTGCGCGAGAAAGCGCGCGCTCTCGAACGTTGGGCTTTGCAATAGCCTTATTTACGAGACAGCTCGTCCACGAGAGTGAGAGAGAGAGGAATAAAATACGATATAAAAGGCCCCATATAAAATTATATAGTCGATTACAATTTAAAAGCCATAGAGGGGCCATACATCTATTGCCGCTCGCTCGCGGTTCTCTAATCTCATGATTTAGCTTGGAACTTAATTAGAGGAGGCAAGTGACGTCTTACACACGTTCCGCCTCGTAAAAATGTCGGCCTCGTAAAGAAAAAAACACCGCGACACGTCGTTCCGTTATATAGCTCGACTTTTAATTTATTCAACAATTCCGTCGTTCTCTGCAATCCGATAGCCGCACGCACACGATTATTCGTCGATTTGTAGTTTAGCGAAAAAAAAAATATACTCGTGTTCTCGCTCTCTCTCCCGAGCTTCGATTGTATATAAATCTTTGCGAGCGGTTGCTGATTTAAAAACTCGCAGCACACACACACACACACACAACATGATTTTTCCCCCTACAGCTGTCGCGTGTCGTCGCGGGAAACTCAGATATTTACGGCGATGAGTCGCTCTGCAGTAGGAGGACAAGAGAGATATAGAGAGTTGAAGAAAAAAAAAGCAGCGTGCTTTTACGCCTCGTCGAGCAAGCAACGTCTCGATATCTTTTTTGTTTTCGTGATATATATATCTAAAGTTGCAGTGACTTTCGGGGGCTATATGTGCTACGCAAGTTTTTCCGCGAAATAAACGTTGCGTGACGTAATCCGTGTTCTCTATAAAAGTCGGTCTGCGTTATAATACACGCGCGGGGGGCTCTTTTTTGCCACTCTCTCTCTCTCTCTCTCCTCGTTCCCGTGTGGTGGCTGCTAATAATGAAGCGCCATTTACGGAGCTTTATGGTCCGCGAGGCGTTTCTATTACGGCGTTAAACGACGGAAATCGAAGAGTAACGACACGCGATCAAATCGCCCCGCGCGCGACTTGCCCTATACGCAAGCTGCACTGCATCACACAAACACACACACAAAAAAAACTGCTAACTGCTTTATTTGCCAGTATAATCTCGACCTGGATTATACACACGGAAGTCACTCGTTAATAAATGTACTAGCTCCTCGAGGCTTTAAACACGCGCCATTAAAAATATAAAAGAACAGACAAAAAAAAAAGAAATAATCAACGACATTTCAGCAATTATTCTTGGCCGCGTGCGCACCATGTAATTTCGGCCTCGGACAAATATCATTGGATTTTAATTAATGTTGATGAGGTTTTCATTCCGAGAGGAAGAAGAAAAAAACTAGATAAATGGCTATCCGTGGGAGAGCTGCGAGGCATTCATTATAAGCTGCGCGTGGTATAACGCAAGTCAAGTGGGTGAGAATTTGTCTATAATCGAGCGCTAATGAAAAAATTAACAATACACCGCTAAAAGTAGAACGAGTAAAAGTCCTAAACACACAAACACACACGCAACCGAGTTACCATGTCGATTTCCAAAGTCCGAGCTATAGCTGCACCGATAAACCGTGGCACATTAATCTTGGCCTCTGCTTTCAATTTCAGATATGGCACTCTCTCTCTGCCTTGCTCGCAGTTATATGCTATAGCGCCGACTGCAATCGACTTCCTTTCGGGAAGGCGGAAAAGTGTTTTTTTTTCTCGTGCAGTGTGGCGCTAGATCACTTTATCTGTCAGAGCAGTCGCTGGTTTTAGGTCATTTGGGGCGGGGAAAAAGACAACGAGAAAAAGTGTCTTTAGCGGACGCAAGTTTTATATGACATTTGATGAATCGAATCGCAGCAGCAGTAGCAGCAACGTCGCATTACTGTAGACGAGATGCGACGAGATGTTTAGCAAAAGTGAGCGATGGCCGATCGCTCAGTGAGGAAAATCAGGCTAATGGATGGTTTTCGAACGGGGGGTAAAAGAGATAGAGAGAATGAGGGCTTTTATCAGAGCAAAAACACACAAAAAATTGCGCCACGTCACCTTCCTTTTTTTTCTCTCTCTCTCTCGTCAGCATCCATCTTGGGCCGATCAATCGTGTCCCCCTGCGCAAAAGTGTCTAATGCACTTTTGTATTTTCAATGCTGTCAAAAACTCGGCTAAAATATTTACAATAAATCCAATGGATCGAGCCGCATGCGCGCGTGTCTTCGAGCGAGCGAACGCTTTTATATTATACACACACACATGCACACAATGCAAGTGCGGCGAGAGATATCAAGAGAGTGGCGCCCTCGGCAACGAGTCTGCCATATACGAGCGCCGAGAATCACTGCATGCAGTGTGCGCCCACGGATGGACTATGTTGTACTAATACGCGCGTTCGAATTTTCCCTTAACAAAACTCGTTTTACTTCCATACAACGTCTCGTCCATTATATATACCATACATTGTTTAGAGAAAGGCGTACTATACCGCACACCAATTAGACATGTTTTTTTTGTTATGTTCTCTTGGAAAATTTTCTCTTAATTTCTCAATTATACTCTCTCTTAGGTGGTCAATGGGCCGATGATTCTTTCTCTCGATACACGTTACAAACATCGCGATTTATTCAAATTTTATAATCACGCGGCAGCAGCAGCAGCAGCTGGCAGCAGCAGCAGAGCGGCGTCGTTAACGCTGCTTTATTAATTTCAAATTGCGAGCGAGCGTTCGTTAATTTTCGGTGAATTAAAACGTACGGCTGCTGCGGCGAGCGCGTGTTCAATTATCGTACGTAATAATTATACTCGTGCGCGGGAAGAGAGAGAGAGAGTTTGAAAATCATTAAAACGCTCTCATTAGTATTTTACGTGCGCGTCTGCATTTCTCTCTCTATCTCTCTCTCTCTCTAGCGAACAGTTTAGACATACATATATCGCGGCTTAGAAAACTCCCGAGGTAATAATGATAATCTGTACTTATGTAGCTGCTTACGAGTAGACGACGACGGTATAAGCGTGAAATTTATGCTTTGAAGAAAAAATGCTGCTGCTGCTAGCGCTGCGCGGAAAGTCCAAAAATACAGGAATCTATGAAGGAACACGTGTAGCAAAGTAGAGAGAGAGAGAGAGCACGGTATTAAAATGCTTTCTCGAGAGAGAAAAGTAGCAGCAACAGCAACAGCAGCACACTCCCTAATGCACTTAATCGAGCCGAGAGCGGTATACTACATTTCGTAATGTTGAAGGCGTGCAGCAGCAGCAGCAGCCGAAAAACAGCTGGATCGCGTGTAATTCAACGCGCTTAGCGTTCTTAAAAAAAAATTCAGAAGCAGCTCTCCTTCTTTCTTTCTCTCTCTCGCTCACGTCATATCGATTCCACCGAGCCGCCCAAACCTTCGCCCGCGCGACTTTCCGGTTTCTCTCTCTCTCTCTCTCTCTCTCTCTCTCTCTCTCTCTCTCTCGACGTCGAATATAGCTCGTAAAGACCTATTTTTATTTCTCCTCGACGGCCCGACTTCTGCGGCCCGACCCGTAATCCTTCGGCCCTTTATTGCCCAGACGCGCGTAGCGGCCTTAAGTCGTTTTCAAAGCTCCACGGTGGAATTGGGCATCGAAAACAAAATTAAAAGCAAATCCATTTCGGTCCACAGTTTTAGCTTTTTCTTTTTATTTAGGACTCTATTAAAGCCCGGGGTACTTTCTTTCGACGCCCGCAGCTGCCAATTTGCCAAATTCTGTCATTCCGATAATTGTAATTCGTCGACGATGACCTCAATGTGCTCAAACAGTCGAGTGTTTATCAAATTTCATTGGTCGTACATGAAGAGAAACTTTTCGATATGGAGTAATGATTAACGTCTAATCATGACATGTAATGACGCTGCAAGATGCCTTCAAGACAAAAAAAAAAAGACAATGGAGCATTCGAAGAATGCAACATTGATAGATTAAACAGAGAGCGTATGGTCGCGCATAATTAATTAAATTTTCAGTGGACGAAAGTAAAAAAAATGCGCCGGCACAGATATGAGAAATAGAACAAGGATGAGTTGGAGTGAAAAGCCGAGATGGAACTGGAGGATAAAAGGGGAAAGAGAGTGAGTGAGAGAGAGAAGCTAAGGCTTGAATAGACGGGACTTTACGAGCACAGGCCGAGGCGAAGGTGGGCTCACCCATAGAGCGGCTTTTATAAAGTCGAGTCACGCTTCTCCACTTGGACGGACAGACAGATCTTTAAAAACGTACCCGCACCACGATCTACATTGCTTTCGACACTTTGCCGCTTCTAATTATTTCCCTCCTCGGAATGCATGAACACACACACACACACACACACACACACACATCGACGAGTCGACCCTTTCAATATATATTATACTCGACTACCTCAAATTGGACCTTTACAAGCTTTTCCGTCGTCACCGTAGTAGCTCTCAACCTTTGTGTTTAATACACGAAGCCGCTGCAGGGTGATGCGCATTGTGTTAGTCTTTTGTGCGCTATCGGTCAATGTTCTTGCGCGCCTCACTAATTATAGAAATATCCGATAATTGATAAATGCTGCGACGACGGTGCCGTGCGTGCGTGCGATGGGGAGTGTGAGAAAAATGTTGATAAATCGAACGGTTCAACGCACATGTCTTTTTGTTTACACGGAGAAAATGTTCACCGGAAAAATTACGGTGACAGTAACGTAAAACCGGGACATGGTGTCCGTACACCTAAT
>JAWWMK010000021.1:2303430-2324799 GCA_035047105.1 Galeopsomyia nigrocyanea | reverse complement strand
GGTGCGTGCCCCTAATATGAAAATTCTGACAAACGGTGCCGAATTATGGCAGTTTTTTTGTGGAATTGCTCATATATGCATTCCCGCTATATCATTTCGATCGAATTAAGTGTGAAAAATATACTTATAGGCGCTGCCCCAGCGACGCGACGTGGCTCCATTTCTTTTTACATCAGCAAAGGGGTCTTTTATCGACTGCACTTATCTTTCCAATATTACACTTTTCAATGATTAACGTGCAATTTCAATCGATTGATAAACTCTCGCCGACCATATACGCATATACACATATATATCTCGCGGTAATTTCGCATGACAAGGTGCATTCCATTCCATGCGAGCAGGTGGAATCCTTCATGGACGCGATGATGAAAGTTTCGCGACGCAAGAATGTCAAATCAGCGAGAAAAAGGCATGTCGCGTCGATAATATATAATAGTAGCACAAAGCGGTACAACGCGCGCTTCGATCGTCCATCACTTGCTTACATAAATAGACCCGCAAAAACGAGCTTTTCACTTAGCGCGCTTACATAGCTTAGAACCGGTATATAACTTGGCACCTTCCCCCGACGGGCTTGCTCGTCGATCAATCGACAAAGCCTTTCAGAATGTTTTAATTAATGCGAAAAGCCGCGCGTGCAAGAGTGAGTAACTGTGCAGCATCATCTTACGAGAGAGAGAGAGAGTCCATTGATTAGGATGACTTGGGCGATTCGCCATCAGCGAGCATTGCTGCGATAAGCTTCCCTCTCTTTATCTCCCTCTCTCTATTACTTAGTGGCCGTTGTGGCCAAACCGAAGATGATTGAGTCCTGATGGGAGTGGCGCGGAGCGAGCACTTCAAACGCCTCCGCATTAATTATCGCGCCCGGCCCAACGATCTCGCCGAGACATTTCTTTCGTCCAGGATACATCCAAAGCCACGAGATTGATTGTGGTCCGTCGTAACCACTGCAGGTTGCTTTGAAAACTCGCAATACCAATATAATTTTTGTTTTTCGCACTATTTCTCGTTCTCATAGCGTTTTAATTTTCCAATACAAATTTTGCAAGACCTATTGGTCTACATCGTTTTAATCTTTGCTCGTGCGGTGATCGTATATATACGTTTCTCGAAAGTATAATTCGTGTTTACGCAAAAGCTTTACGCGCTCGCTGGGTATTTAAAAGCGAGATTTATTGAAATATCATCGATTAATTGTCAAGGAAGAGAGGCATCGAAGGGAGGGGGAGCTTATAATTTAAATTTAAATTTACAAGAGATGAAAGGGCTCGATATGAGTAATTATACACTGGCCGCTGCAGGCACATTCGGGCCGATTTCTCGTTTTGCTCATACAGCAAGAGAGAGAGATATTGTCTGACGCAACGTACGCGAAATCGCATATATATTTACACCTCGATTTCGTAATAAGTCAAATATATTTATAAAGGAGGCAGTGTATGAGAAAAAAAAAAACAGTCGTAAATAACGACTGCGGAAAGTGCGTTGAAAAAAAAAGAAAATAAACCAGTGCGAGTCGCCTGATTTTTTTTTTATTGCTCAATCAGGTAACCACAAAAACGACGAGAAAGAGAGGTATACACGACTGCAGCAGCAGCAACAGAAGCAGGTCCAATTTGAAAATACCTCGTACAGTAGTAACTTCCATTCGAAAGTGGATCCCGTTGGCTGCTGTTGGACTCCCATCAACAACGGCCATATCTGGATCCGAAACTGCGTTTGGTGCGAGCGATTTCGACTCGTTCGCAGAAATCGTTTTGGAGCCTAAGGTCTTTTCTCTCTGCACAAATACACACACACACATACAGGCAGATTTTTGGCGAAATAACGATTGCTCAACCGTCTTTTTTAAATGATATGCCCACACGCTTGCAGCTCTTTGCAATTATCCGCGGGGCGAAGTAGTAAAAGAGCGCGCGCGATCTCGGAAACGGAGCTCCTCCCGGCGGTACTGTATATACCTTAGTGCACCTGGGCATGCACGTGCTTTTGTTATTATTAGCCGAGCGCCCAGAAATAAATAAATGATATCGTAAAACTGAACTATACTCGCAGGCTATTTTTCCTTTTTGTTATTTGTGGCTAAGAGCCGATTATCGTTGTCGCCCGTCGCCCTTTATAGCTCGCTCGTTTCGCTGAAGGCTCCGCGTGATAAAATTGCCTCGCTCCAGTCCTTTATTGGGTATTTTGTGCACGATTGTTAGGAGCTCTAAGTGATTGTTTCCGCGATTGCCGAGAGTCGCGCGGGCATCTTCAGCTCCTTGTAAATTAGTTCGTTGTCTTTTCCGAACTTTTCGAAGAGACAATCATAAAAAGACGCAGCCAAGAAGCTATAAATCGTTTCTACTTATTTCGGACTTTCTTCGGCTTTTTCTATACGCTTTTACCGCTAAAAAGACACAATATATATTATGCTCCGTCGGCAATAAAGTGCGTCGTCCCTCCCGCTCGGATGATTGTTTTTTACGAGACGTTTTATTAAGCTCGAATAACGCTCGCTTTACACACCTCAAAAAATTTACGGAAGCCGGATAACAATTCGCTGGGGCACTCGATAATTTAAGAGCTGCCATAAAAAGAAAGTGACATCTGCGCGCCTCCGATTTGCTCTCTCTCTCTCATTCTCTCGGCAGAAGTTATTTTCCTCATTAAGATCGGGATCACATTTTTCAGTCGCGCGCAAGCGAGAATGAAGAGAGAGAAGGAGAGAAAAAAAGTGAGCGAAGAAAAAAAGGCATGAAATTCTGGTGCATCGCCGATAAAAAAGTCATCGTAATAACAAGCTTATTTTTTTTTTCTTCTGTGCCTGAAACGCTTTTATATTCGCCTCTCCTCGTTGGCGCGAGAGGAGAGCGAGAGAGCGAGTCGTCGCTTTGGCGTATACTTTCGCAATCTCGAGCGAATCATTTCCATCGCTTTTCAATAAAAACGAGACGACGACGACGGCGAGCTTGAGTTGCTGCTGCTGCCGTAGGAGGCAAATAAGGTAAGGAGACAGCAGCAGCAGAAGCAGCAGCAAGGGAAGAAGGAAGGCGAGTAGGAAGAGGAGGAGGTTGAGGAGGATGAGGAGGAGGTGGATGGGGGAAGCGAGCGACGAAAAAAGAGCGAAAAGCCCCTGGTCGACGTTCGTCCCTCGTCCATAAATCATCGGGCGTGCGCGGAGCGCGAAAGCGATTTTCTCCGGGGATCGATTATAATATTTAGATAAGGAGTATATATATCGCGGACGCTCAATCGGCCTGCGCGCACCAGAGCAAGCCTCTCATCTCGATATTGCCTGTCGTTTCGCGGATCGTGGAGGTCCTTCCTCCTCTCGCTCGTCCGTTTTTTTCTTCATTCCGATCCTCTCTCTCTCCCTCTCATCCCTTTTCGCCTTTGTAGGATAGGTATACACACCCGAGTAAATGAAGTCGTCGACGTCGTTAGAGCCGAGCTGCGACGATCGAAAATCGCACACAAGGCCCACCCAGCAATAGTCCTGCTATGCTTGGGAATCGCAATTTCACATAGTCGTTCGCGCCGAAGTATCGCCTCGCACATCGGGATGCTTTCTTCCGAATAAAACGCGACGATTCTGCTTTTAAGAGACATTTTTCGCATTTCTTCGTCGTATCCGGTGCCCGCTCGACTAATTTTACACTTATTTTTATATTTTCTGATTCTGCCCCAAGTAAACAAAGTCGTATCAATCGAAAGGACCCTCTGCAGAAATGACATTGAATTTTCTTCCCAGTATATTACACATCGAATCTGGGTCTCTTATACTAAGTATAGCATACTCGACGTGTGTGTCCTCTCATGACGTAACAAAAGGAAACAAAGTCGGGGCCGCAAATTTATAAACTCGCGCGACAAACACAGCCAGCCGGCTATTATTGTTTTCGTTCGCTATACTGCCCCCGTGGCGCTTTAATTAATCAAGTTTTCCGCGCGATATCGCGACGATTAATCTAAATGGCTGATAATAAATACTTTTAGCTACTCGCTATACTATAGCGCGCAAGTGCGTACATACGCGTGTGCTTTGCCGTGTAAGTGTTGCAGCTTTGCGCTCGATATAAAGAGAATAGAGAGAGAGAGAGAGAAGGCGTTTGGAATCTGGTATTGCGATTCCTTATCTAGGTGGTCTAAACGCGTGCTTATCGATATCGGAAACGTAGTTGCTGCATACATACGTACATAGACACACACACACACACACGTGGAGAGAGAAATAGAAAGAGCGCCGTGACATCCGTCCTTATCTTTCGTGCACGAAAGTCCTTGCGCGGATACATACATATACATATATATCTATCGCAGCAGCTGTACTACGCACGCAAATGTGTCCGAGGCATAAACAAACGGCCGCGGTGGCGGCGGCGAGATAATGGAACACGATGTTGCCGCGATAGCCGATTAGTACATTAAGCTTCCCTATACTACTCCCCTGTCGCTGCCACTGCCTGCTTTCTCTCTCGCTGCCTATATACATATACTCGTAGACGTGCGTTATACGTCATAACGCGCGAGCAATGCCTATCTGTTCGCGTTCGCCGGATTCTTTAATTCTCTCTCTCGTGCTGCGTGGGCTACTGCTGCTGCTGCTGCTGCTGCTGCATGTGTGTGTATATGTACCTCTCACGTGGGCTGACATGCACTTCCTATTTGCACCCGAGCTTGTAAACACACGCGCTCGCTGATTTTATATCTTTTCGTGTATGTATCAAGTGAGTATCGCCTTGTTTTTACCCATTTGCACGTTCGACAATTTGGATTTCATGACAACGCGCTAAGTATACTTTACTACACCTATAATCTACTTGCTTTCACTTTTATTATAGAACTTTCTTCTTTTTTTTTAGGCGATGCTGTTCTGATGGATTATTTTACATGTCAATCATTGCCGGTGAGGTTTGTATACGTTTAATTCAATGCGGAATATGTACTGTACAACAATAAATAAGAGAATAAAAAAAATGACAAGCTTAAAAAAACACAACGAGTGGCTGAAAGACATCAGTACGTTAAACTGACGCACACAAAAGATATGGTGATGCACATTCTCGCGCGAATCTTCGGTGTGCGGGTCGCGGAGTGCAATAATACCATTGTATAATATCGAGATGCGGACGTGTATATGCATTCTACTTAGCGAGAGCTCGTCGTCGTCGTCTTCGCGAAGCAGCAGAGCAGCAGCCTCGTTAAGTGAGATGGTTACATTGAGAGATGGCCGATGTAAATTGCAATGACGCATGCGTGCGCCGCCGCCGCCGCGTGCATGCAGTGTCGCCGAAGCGCGCGATAAATCAACGTCAGCAAATTGTGATAAATAAAGCGCAATTAAAGTCGGACCCGATGATTTTTCACCGCACTACAACTGCTACTACTGGCGTGAAAAATCTTATCTATATACGAGAGCGCGTGGTGTATATGTATGTATGCGCGAGAAAGAAAATAGAATGCGAGAAGGACGCGAAAAAAAAAACAAGAATAGCAACAGCGGAGAAAACCAGCGCAAATGTCGAGCGTTGCGGACGTCATTATTTTTCTTGATTGACAATATCCATTTGTCATCGCGCGCGATTCGCCGCCGCGTGTGCGGCCCGCAGCAGTAGTAGTAGTAGTATATGAACGCTGACCGCGCGGCGGCGACGGCGTCGAAAATCGCCGCACACAGGCCGAAGCGATGGTGCTATATAACGGTGTGCCGCCGCCGCCACCCAACTCCCTGAATTGCTCGTTGTCGCAAATAGCGCAATCGCGTTCGGCCTCCACTCCCATGATAAATTACTTTTATTTTTCTCCCCCTCCTTCCGCACGCGCTCGTACACTTTTTGACGCATAAATTCAGGCTATGTGCCAAGAAAATTATGATTGTGATATCGTGCGCGCGGCAAGCGCGTTTTAGATACGGCCGATTTCGCGCGTTGCGCGGAAAACTGTTACTTTTTATGCTCAATAAAGTTAATGAGTCAAGTGGATAAGGTGGCGTGCGCGAGCGCGTATAACTTCCGTGATTTTTTTGAAATTTATTATTGTCCGGTACGGCGGGCAGGATATTATCGTCGTACGGCTAAAACTGTAATAACTCATTCGATGTATGTATATAGCACTTGTACATCATTACGGAAACAACGTTTTATATATCTTGCTTTCACTCAAGCATATCGCATGTATACTCTTTGTACACGATTATTATCGGGGAGAAAAATTATTGCCGTTGAAAATTCATTACGCAAGATTTTTTTTAAATCATCCTTCGATCTGATTAATTATTCATTATTAATCACTACATTGAAATTAGGCAGCACGGGAGAGCGAGACGAGACAGAAATTATTACCCGCATGGTATATATAAGCATGCAATGTTTCCCCATTCAGAGCTTGATCTTTTTTGGGGAAGAAAAAAATAATAATACAAGCAGAAGGAGGAAGAAAGGTGATGAAATATTTGAAAAATGTCTCGCACAATGGTCTAATTTTGTAGACGAAAAAAAAAAAACGTTTCATCTCGAAGAATGTTCTCACGTGTGGCGTTGGATTGTTGATGCGCGTGCATGAGTCAGAAACGCGCGCAGGTATTCCATATGTATCTCATGCTCCGTCACTCGAGTGAATACGTATACTAGCCCCGAGCTCCATATAACATTCCCATCGCAGTGCCAAGAGAGCAGGCAGGTATAGTAACAGAGGGTCTCGCATCGATATATTTTTTTTTCAATTTCAATTGATTATCCACGCGCATATTGGTACTGCGAGCAAAGTTTGCACAGAAAAGACGTTAATCGCGCGCTGTGCTATCGATTTCGTAAATCGCCGCTCGATTAATCGCCTTTATAATGAAACAGTAGTTGCGGTCGCGTCTGCGGGGTGATGATTGTGATATATTTCACGAGATATTACGGCAGCAGAGGCGAGGACAGCCAGAAGCAATTTGCGTGCGGCGGCGGGGAGTCGCGCCAGGAAACGCGATCCGTATCTTTTATATGCGACTATCAAGAATGCGCGACTCCTTTCGTATACTTATACAGAGTCACTCGCCAAACTTTCTCTCTTTCTCTTTCGACAGACTACCTACGTACATTATAACAATGCCGCGCAGTTGATCTCCCATCGGATTAATTAAGTTTTTACGCGCGAGGCGCATATTCCATATTCAAAGTTTCGGACCCGTCAAAGCTTTTTTCCTTGCGCTTAATTCGACGAGTGTGCGTGCGTGCGTGCCGCTTGCATGCTTCTGCGGCTGCTGTTTCTTCTTCTTCTTCTTCTTCTTCTTCTTGTAGAGCACCGCTGATTGATCGTCCCCCGAATAACTAAGACGCGCGCGAGAGAGAGAAAGATTCGGTCATTGTCCGCGCTCATTTGGTGCAGCGGTGCTTGCAGCCTTTCTTTTTTCGCTCCTTTCATTATGCCATTTTTAATCGGAGCCATGACCGAGGCCCGCTGTCATTAGGCCCCGCGAAATGAAAAACGGAGAACGAACGCAAAAATTGAGCCAGATAAATCAATCGATATCACGCGGCGAATTGTCAGCAGCGCGCGCGGATGCATATAAGCGACGGCCGCGACCAACTGTTCTTTTTCGCTTTTTCTTACTTTAGTTTTGTTTCGCTCGTCAACGAATCCCCGTGAAAACTTATCAAAAGCGCGTACGCGGAACGATTTGGCTTTTTTGCGTTGACACTCGCGAGCTTATGTAGATCTCGGTCGGCCGAGACTCATACCGAAGCAAGCTTCTTGCGCGCACGGAGTATAATATAGCGGCTCGCGCTCGCGCTCATTAAAATTGCATTATGCAATCAATACACAAATCAGTTTTTTTTTCTTCACTTTGCTCGCGGCGACCGTCGCGCGCACCAGACGCCAGCGAAATAAATTTACGAAATTAGTATTGATTGGATTCGTTATTGATGCTAAGCAGCAGCAGTAGCAGCAGCCCCCTTCGTCGACTCCGAAAGCAACCGAAAGTTTTTTGCTTGGCGCTAAGCTAGCCGCCAGCCAATGATTTTTGGTATGCTGTCAATGGCTCGCTATAAAGCGATTTGCCCTTTCTGTGCTCGATTAATTAGCGACTCGCTCGACTGATCAAGTTTAGAAAAAGCTCCCAATCTACTTCGTTTTCGAATCAGTTTCTATACGCTCGAAATAAAAAAAAACATTTCAAACATTCCTCGACTGGCCGCGAGTAAAACTTTGCTGCTGAATTATACGCGGCATAAAAGCGAGCGGAAGATTAAAGGAAAAGGGTGCGTCCAGAAATTCTCCAAGGTCTACTCATTACAATGTTCTTGATAGGGCGCGAGTGCGCGCTGACGACGCACGAAGCAGCCGCAGCGGCGCGTAGGGCGATATATAAAAGCTCCCTCTTTCGGCATCTGATTAATGCGGCCACGGCGCGAAGGACGGAGATAAATAAACGCGTCTGCGGCTAGAGAAACCGACCAAAAAAAAAGAATCAAATAAAAGAGAGGAGCGAGACACGCGTTTCAATTGTAATTAAGGGGAATGTAAATCAACGTCCCGAAAGCTCGCCGAAAAGCCGCGCGCGTGTCTTTAATTATCCTATTCGAAATTTCGGCGACGACGCGGGCGCCAATGACTGGACGCGATTTGGCGCGATCCGTTATGAAATTCTTTCTCCTCGACGGCGAAGATATGTCCCCGCGAAATACGCGCAATATTTCTTTGGCGCAGTGCAGCCAAAAGTATATGTACATATATACACTCATTAAGCTCGCTGAATTTTTCGAATATTTCATCTGCGCTGCGTGGAGTATAAGGCAGTGCAACTTTCTCTTCTCGCCGAATATCTTAATAACGACGATTCGTCATCATTGCTCGTCGTCGCGCATCGCGTCCGGCTCTAATTTATTTATCGATTGCCTCGATTCGATTTATGCCCGAGAGGTTGTTGCTTCTGTTCACTGGACTGTGCTCTTCGAGATTTACGCGATGCCGAATTTGCCCGTGGTAATTTTTCTGGCATATAAATTGCTAAAGTGAAGATATACAATTGTGTGGATTGCTCGTTGGCTTAATTCATCGTATTATATTTTGCATGAAATTTTACAAATATCTTTTTAAAATAATTCAATCTTGTAGTAAATAATCGGTCGTTCTTAATGCAAAAGTGATGAAAGTAACTGTCGTTATGCTCACTTATTTTCATTAGCATTTATCTCGTTGCAACCAAATCGGTAAATTCTAATTAAAAATCATAACTGTTAGCAAACAGCTATTGGAAAATTTATGAACCCGTCACGGAACACATGTAATTCTTCACATTAGCGTTAAAAGGCGTAAAAAGCATTTTGCAATTAGAGAAACATTAGTCCGCAGCTACCGGTACATAAGCATACGAACGAGCATAAATTAAATGAAAGAAGAAAAAAAAAACCAAGCCGAGTGTTAGTTAAGAATCGCTATCTGTGCGCGCGGGGCGCTCACTCTAAAAGAAAATCAATTGATGGATCCGCCGGCATAACTGGTATATCGGTGCTTAATGCGAATTCGATTAGCAAGCTGCATAAAGCAGCAGGCGATTCCGGTGGCCGCGGCGCGCCGGCAATTACCCTTATCTCGCGTAATTAAAACGCAAAAATGTAAAAAGCGCGCTTGCATTCATGCATGCATATACGTAAGAAATGTCGTTGGCCGCGGCTGCCGCAGCTTTATTTCAACGAAGAAATAACAAGAGATATAGCGCGCTCGGAACTCTCGAATAGGGTCTTCTCCCCCTATAACTGTCGTTTGAAACTTTCTCGACATATTCGCGAAAATTAAGAGCGATCGCGCGGTGACGCGTGATTTTTCGAAGCTCGTATATAGTTGAGATAGCAAGCGTAGATGTATACGCTTGGCTAATTAGAAACGAGCCGACGACCGGATACCGCGTTTGCCATGCAGACTCTATTTGAGGGCATTAAAGAGAGAGAGAAGCTACTCTGACGGATCACCGGCAGTTAGTTCGCGCACCCAGACGGAGCAGCAGCGAATTTATATATTTCGGGATATGCAAGCTGCGCTGCAGTGCCATGCCTTTTCGCACGAGCACAAAGGCGAATTATCTGCAGTCGGATTACCATATCGGAATTCCGCTCTTGACTCTCTCTCTCTCTTTCTCTCGAAATAAGCCTTAGGATAAACAACGTTGATTAATCGACGAGCCCCTGTTGCTTTACCTTGGATTCCAGCATTTGTTTTCTTTTTTTTTGTGGAGAATTTCAAGTTTAGTGTTTTTACGTGATAAGTTGATAACAAACACTCTTACATGACCATCTCGGTAATGCAAGAAAATTCCAGTGCTGATTAGTTTTTTCGAAAGTATCCGTTCGAACAAATTATGCTTCGTCGATATGTTTATGCCAATGGGCCGCAAGTGCCATTACGATTAAGAAAGTCTAATCTGCATACAACAGAAGCAGGCGGCGAAAAGAAACAAGTTGAAAATTTATCGCGTCTCCGCTACAAATTTATAATTCCGTCTATAATTCGGATACTTTTATTCAAGCCCATTAACGGGTTCAATGTTCCGATGTTTGAACACACATAAATTGCTCGGCTTCGTGTGTTGGACATGGAACATATATTATATACGTACTCGAGAAATTAATTTAATTAAGAAGCCGATCTAGCTCTGATAAAGCAATGTACTAATGAGTGGATGCCGTAGACTTGTATTATATAGCTATGAGCCGCGCCGAGAGAATTGTACAACAACACACACTCGTCGTCACCTTATCTCAGAAATTAACTATGCATCAATAAAATCAACGCAATAGTTCTCTCTCAAGTTCTACAGAAAAATAAAATGTTCATGCGTATGTGTGTGTGTGTGTGTGAAAAATATTTGCCTTATACACACCGTATTTATACACGTCTGCCTTTATATCTATTCACTATGGCAAGCTTTTTCATTTGCCACGAAACGATTCGTAAAATGCGGCATAGCTCGTGCGTTTAAACGCTCGATGCTCGAAGAGTGCGCGCAAACTCTTATATATTATTGTGACAGTTTTTACTTGGCGCGAATGAAATTTAATTGCAATTCTTCCAGCAATACAGACTGATTGCTCGACGCGATAGCTCGCGATACACAATTAACAATGCCATACTACGTGTATGTATAGTATTTCGAGCGGAGTAAAGAATTTCCCAGGCGCGAAATTTTTCCTCGCAACTCTCGCTCGTTCTTATCGGCATTTAGAATGTCGATTTTTTTAAGCCTTGCCGTTAATTACAGTGCTCGCAAACACTTTGCCAGGCAGCAGCAGCAGCTGCTGCTTTGACACGCATCGATGATTCGTGCGCTTATGTGTACCGCGAGTAGATATACACAATAAAAAAAGAAAAAGGCAAAAGTCGTGCGCGCGAGCAAATGCATTTCGCGTGTCGCGCCGATAATAAACACTGGGAGCCGGAGGGGGCGCGACAAAGCTATCACGTTAGCTCTCTCTCTCTCTCGCTCTTTCGATAAGCTGTTGCTGGGGCCACGAAAGAGGTATAGAGAGCTAGAACTCGACGCGATTATGTAAATATGCAAACTCTCTCTCTCTCTCTCTCTCTCTCTCTCACTCGAACTCGCGGGTGTGGTCATCGACATGTCGTCGTCGTGGGTTCCGTTGACAGACGTGTATACGCCGATTAGCATTAGCTATATAGCCGATTAGCATTCAAAGGCTGGGCCACGTAAATACATATACGATCACGAGCAGCCATCGCTTTTCATTTTGTTAATGAGGCTTGTCCTTCGCTGCTATACGAAGAGGGAAATCGCGCCGCGGTTATTATTTATCGGCTTCGCTTTTTTTTCTCGACTCTGTCGATTGAGACTTCTGTCATCTTCTTAATATGCCTCGTTCGAATGAATTTTTGATTTGGGCCTTTTTCTTACCGAGCGGCTGTCAAATATTTTTTTGTCCGCGATCGTATCGTTAATTTCGAATTTTACGGACGCAGGTTTGGGAAGCAAAGCCACGCCAGGATTTCGTGTATTACATCGACAGTGTTCCGATAAAAAAATAAGACTTTTTGACTTCTAAACAAATACGTTTGATGAGAGTTTAGTTCTGACTTACGAATGGGTGGTCCCCGTCTAATAGCAACTTACGTACCTGAAACAAATAAAAACCGGATGTGGATAAGTACATAACAAGCGAAAGGATGTTTAGAAAAAAAAAGAGAATTTGAGCGCAACAATGATGGTGGGGTTTTCGCGTGAAAGTGAGACTTTGGGTGCAAGCGAGCAGATAAACACATGTCGTAAAGTGGTCGTCTCGCAAAGAAGAAGCGGATGAAGGAGAGAGAGAGAGAGAAGACTAGTTGGTCGCGGAGCTCGTTGAGGATTTCGCGAAAGCCTTGGAAAAAAGGTGAGTAGCGCGAACGAAAGTGCGAGAGAGAGACGACGACGACGCCAGATAGGATCGACGTGACGAGGCAGCTACTACTTCTTTCTCTCTCTCTCTCTCTCTTTCTCGGTGCAGCTATAGGGCGGAAAGGGAGTCGCATACCTGCAGCCGCGGAATGCACATCCAGAGAAACGAGGGAACGGCTATTGTCTTGTCAGCGGGAGCCGCTAAATCTGCTCGGCGATCTTCCTCTCGCTCGCGCTCCTCCTCTCTCTTTCTCTCTCCCGCACTGAAGCTACACAGCTCGCCGATTTTTCTCCCCGATTCTAATCCAAGTCAGTCAGCGCTACTGCAAGCGCGCGCGCCGCGACCATTTTCAATTTTCTTCTGCTCGCTTCTCGGTATACCTACTTCTGCATTGCTTCCCGGAAAGAAGAAAGTCTTCCGGAATATATAATTATCATTTTTTGTACTCCGCGATCGGATATCTCTCTGTTTGATAAATGGAAACAATCATTAGGAGGATGAAAAGCTGAATTTTTTTTTTGTGAATAATCAGTGGGATACGCGTCCTCACTCTCTCCCGATATATATCGAATTCAATCAGCGGGAAATCCAAACAGTTTTTTTTTCTTTCCACGCTCGATGTTCGAGAGACCCACAACACAAGCTTTCTAAGCAGGTCGAGTTCTCGCATGAGAAAAGTTACGGTAATTAATGAACTCGCTCGTGGAATCTTCGGGAAAAGAAAAAGTAACAAAATCATGCTTTGCAATTACAAAAAAAAATATACAGTCTCTCTCTCTCTGTTTCTTTCGGTCGGTAAATGGGACGAATCATTAATCAATCGGGCGAGCGTGATGCTCCCCGCGTGCGCGCGTCCAAAAGAAAACTGAAAAGCTCGGCGGAAAACGCGCAAGCAACCAAGGCGTACTGTTTCTCTCTCTCCCTCTCGCGAAATTAACGAATGCGAATGATCGATGAGGCTCGCGCTTCTTCCGGCAGGCGCGTCTTTGTTTTTGCCGGCGCATTTGCAAGTCCGCGAGTCGTCGGAGCAAGACGGATGAAGAGAGAGAGACTAGAGCGACGAGTCTCTCTCTCCCTCTGAGTTCGATATGCGATCCTATTGTGCGCGCTTAATGGGCCTATCTTTTTCAACTCTTCTTTTTTTTGTTTTCAAGTTATAGGCTCGCGCGCTTGTTTATCGATCGACGTGTCGATCATATTTCCACGTCAGTCGCGAAATTCACCTCTGCCACCATTGTCGGCCCTCGCCCTGACTAATCGTTTCCCTATGCAGACACTCGCTAATAATTGTGGCGATTGCATCGCGCTGCTCCAAAAAGGATATATGTATAATGAAGGAGTGTGCAGGCCCTGAGCCGATTGCTTTGTCGAATCGACATCGACGCGCATCGGATGGAGAAACGATATGGGCCCTTGTAAACTGTCGTTGACAAATTTCCGAACTCCGAAAGCTTCGTTATATTATTTTCGGCTTATGACAATAACATGCTTTTAGCTTGTAGCCGAGCAAGTACTTAAGCGAGACACGAGCGACTCGCCGTGGGAGAATCGGGCTAACAAATGGTCCGGGGGCCGCCCTTTTTCAATGCCTTTTTTACGATCAATCATTCGTTTCTTTTTCTTTCTCCTTCTTATTTCTTTCTTTTAATTTTTTTTTTTTTTTTTTGCATCATGCGATAGTTGAAGAACGTTTCGAATTTCAATACGAGTTTCTTACATCTCCTCGCGAGTACGCAGACGAGTAAAGAAAGCTGTCGTTCCGCTCGATAGTCCCAAAAAACCGAGGGAATTAGAAAGGAGACGAGCTCGGAAGCGGCTTATCAATCATCGCTCGACTACACGTGTATGCGAAGGGCGAGCGTCGAATTTCCGACGCCGATATATCCGTCGACATTGATTTGATCAGAGGAAGCGCAGAGACCCCGAAAAATCTCTCATTATTTCTTTGGATTTTCGGCTATACGCGTAAGACACATCACACACACACACAGAGTCAATAGCGGACAGCTGTCAAATCATCAACTCGCCCATAATCAATGCGATGCCGCTCGCTTGCGTCTTATTAGCAAGTGAGTCACGAAAAATCATTGGGATGGAGAGACCGAGAGGCATTCCAGAGAGCCGCCTCGATTAATAACGCAAGCTCCCTCTCTCGTAACGGTAGCTGCCGATTGCTACCACTCAAGCGCCATTTTGGCCTCCTCTTATTCCTCCTCCTTTATTGCTTGTAATACTCGCGTCATTATCATTCATACGCTCCGCGCGGTATTTGAATTTTCGAAAATTGCTATTGCTCCGCGAATTTTCGTCCGTTTTTTTTTTTAATTTCTCAATGAACTCGTTTCGATTGATCATAAATTTCGCTGTTTCACATTCATTAGCCGTTCGAGTATTGAAAGAGAATCTGTTGAAAAATATGGAACGAGTCGAATAAGAGAAAAAATATATATATACGTACGGAGATCAATGGGATGAGTTCTAAATTGAAAGGCAAAGAGATGAAGGCATTGTCTGAGAGTGCAGCATGCAAGGCTTGGTCGGTGTTCGCATGAGAATGAGTCGGCGGCGATGCGTGTGCGTGCGAGAGAGGCAAAGATAAAAGATAGAGGAACAGTAGCGGCAATCAAGCCGGACATCGGACAGTGACGAATGCAGCGTATCATCGCGTATCATTAGGGCTGCTTGCCAGCAGCTCTCGCGAGGCCCACACACGAGAAAAAGAGAGAGAGAGAGATCGCGCAGGTACATAAGCATGCAGCACGTACGTTGCACTCATACAATCGATGCTAATGCCACGCGAGAGTCTCGTAATTAGGCTCCTGCCCATGCTTAATCCTCTCTCTCTCTCTGGGCTACCAACCGCAACAACAGTTGTATACCATTTCTTTTCGTTATTTTTTTTTTCTTTTTCAGCCTTCGAAAACCTGCTCGCTTAAGTGATTTATTAATCCGCGTATGGCATACATTGCGCTCTTCATTTCTCTCTCTCTCTCTCTCGGAGAGCTGAGAGTATATAATAGGGTCGTTGCATCTCGCGCGATTACGATGATAAAGAGTTCAAAAGCTTGTTTAGTTCGATTGATTTATGCACTGTAAAGAAAAAAAAAAAGAAGAAATCTTGGGATTATCTTTAGCGAATTTATTGGAAACAAAAGCCGCGAGTTATTACATCGCCAAGCGCGCTTGGGCTCGAAAGTAACATTTGTATCTGGCATATGCGCATGTCTTACGCGAGTTCGGCTTAATTGTAAATTCAGTCTGTCGCGAGAAAGGCGGAAGCGTGTCGGCATGAGTTACCGAGGGATGACTCTCCCGATACTCGACGACGTAAATTTTTCTTAGCCTCGGCATTGCCGTAGTCTCTCTCTCTCTCTTTCTCTCTCTCTCTCTCTCTCTCTTCACGCTCGATCGCCGCCGCTACAGCCTCTTATACCAGACACATAAAGGATCGTCATTTTTTTTCTCTCACTCACTCTCGCGGCGAAAGAACAAGTCGTCGGGGATACATAACGCGAGTAATTTGTTAACTTTGACAAAGCAATCGTTTTTTCTTCTTCTGCTTACGGCTCGACTCTTCTTCTTTCTGTTTTTTTTTTTCCTCTTGGCTTGAAAAGTATTATCGTACTTGGAAGCGATAGATTCTCTCTCTCTCTCTTTCGAGTATAAGAGTACTTTACGAGGTTGAAATATTTCTCTCTTTTATTACACGCGCAAAAGGATATAGAGTTTCAGCTTTGGGCTGAGAGGTCCTGCTGTCCGAATTTCAATTGCAGCCGATTATTTAGGGCGACGTACAATTAACATTATAATGTGAAAGTGCCGCCCAACTTCGCGAGTATTAATTAATAAGGAGAAATATCCGTATATGGATTCGCGATAAACGCGTAAACTATTCAATTCTATATAGTCGGCAAGCTGCGCGGGTATGCCAGTGATAAAATCTAATTAAAAATCCAAACGGCGTGCTCTGATAAAGCACACGTTACAAATTAAGCTATCGGCCAGAAAAAAATTACAAGTTCGATATCGTGCACCGCTATGTACAATTCAGATTATGCATATGGAAGAAAAGGTAAAAACACCGGGCTCTCTAGGTCCATTAAGCCCAAAACGAAGCAGAGAAAAAGACAAGAAAACAAAAACGAAGGAAGAAGGTTTACGACGAGCAATGCATATCTGTCCGGGAAATCAATTATGTAAACGTTGCTCGGGCTACCGTACCGAGCTGACGTGCGATGGAAAACATGGAAAAACTCGTTCCATCATATCCCATGCATCTTTCGCTCGTGTGTGTGTGTGCTATCGCGCTCGAACATCTTGATCACGCGCACTGCAGCAGCTGCTTCTCATTTCGGAAACGCGTCCCACATTAGCTTTCGAATCCGAAATTTTTTTTAAAATTTGTCCAATATGCCACGCGCCTGACGTTTTATGTGACTTTTAGTGCGCCTAATGGCTATCGAATAACTCTTTGAACGCGACCACACAGAGTCGAATGATATACAACGCGCGGCTTGTAATATCCGGCATTGATAAAAGAATTGCAGTGCGTGCGCGCGCGCAATATCTGAAATTGAGATCTCGGGATATTTGAAAGTCTTCTTGACGAAAGAGTCGTCGGATGATCAATCACGCGGGCAAGAGAGTGCGTAGGCGCGACAAGAACAACAGTTGAGCATGGCGTTCGGACAGAAAAGGGATAAACGTCGGAGTCGTGTAAACTTGTCGAGGAGGGAGGAAGCTTCCGAAAAAGGACTAGAGAGTGGTCGTGGTGGTGGAATGTATTGCACTCGCGGGCGATCGGAAGCAAATGGTAGCCAAAGCGGCCAATATGAGAGATCCCCTTGGATAAACGAGGGCCAAACGTTTTTTCGCGACATAGTATAGCGAGGAGCTTAGCAAAAACGAGCTGCTGCTGCTGGCGGCAGTAGCCACCCAAGTAGTTTTGACTCTCGTTAATAGCGCAGAGAAAGAGAGAGAGAAAGAGAGTCCGGCTCTCGAGTGGCGATAAGAGAGAAAGAAAGAGAGAAGGAGGCAGCAGCCAAGTGTCTTCCAAGAAGCACCGCCCGACAAGAATTTTGGTGTGCGCACGAAGAAACCGCCTCTTCTTTCTCTTTCTCTCTCGTTCGGGCCAAACTGCTGCTGCTGCAGCAGCCGAAATCCAGATAACAAAAATATTTGCTGTCTCGCTCGTCGTTTCGTGTGTGTGTGTGTGCACGTTTTTCCCGTGTGTTCTTCTTCTTGCTATACCATGTGAGTGTGTGTCTTGTATCCCTCTACTCTCCCTGGAAGTGACTTTCGCGGAGAAATTAAGCTGGATCAATTTTCTCCGTGCCGAATTAGGCAAGTCCGCCTCGCCGCCTCGCTCTCGCGGTCCATCGTTATTCCGGTTAATCGCGCGTGCAAGCTACACTCGATCGTGCTGCTGCTGCTGCACACCTTTTGCCACCGGGTGAACACGCTGAAATCAACATTCCACACTTCTATTTTGCCGATACGTAATGAGCGACTTATAATACCCTAATTTGATTTCTCGAGAAATATTGAAAATTCCAATTTTTATTGGTTTTTCGCCTTTCGTTTTTTTACACGCGCGGCTTATTTCGAAATAGGTATGTATGTTACTTTGTATAATTCCCAGCGGAAACCGCAAATTGGAGAATTGAACGAGGTGCATTTCGAGAGGGAGAGAGAGAAAATTACCGTCTAATTCGAAGCCCCAATTATTTACAGGTCTGCGAAAAAAAGTATGAAGCCTTTCGGGTGTTTATTAAGACATCGTATATATATATATATATATATATATATATATAGCGTGAAATAAAATTCATCTCGTTCACGCGAACGAAAAAAAAAAAAAGCTGTGCGAGTACAGTATAGAAAAGGACCACCCAGCAGTGGACAAACAGCACGCGGAATACTTGGAATAAATCTATGTGCGCAGACTTGCAGAATTCGACGGAGTAATTAAGTGGTAAAGCTCGACTCTCTCTCTCTCGCTCTCTTTCTGTCTCGGTACGAGGGCAAAAAACTTGATGTTCTTGCCACGATTGAAGTTTTTCTCAAACCTCAAATAGTTGGTCAAGTTAGTCATCGTTTCGACAGAATGAGTGGCATTTATTGGATACTTTTTCCAAGCGTGCGCAGCAGCAGCAGCAGCACGGCTTTATAATGACGAAATTGAAAATAGCCATGCTCTCTGACGTAACGCCAAACAATAACGCTCATTTTTATCGCCATACGTACGTACCCGTGAAGTCATCAAATAAATTACAACGATCGAGTGTGAGAGAGATAGTGAAAAAGCACTTAATATCTATCGGCATAAACGTATAATGACGATGTTTCAAACGCAGTTACAATCACGTACAAGTTATATATATACGAATAGTTTATAAACGATTAGAAATTTTCACACTCACTGAAAATTTCCAATCCTTCGCGCGCTCGTCCCCGCACGAGAGAGAGTATTCGAGTATTAGAGTAGAGAGAGAGAGAGAAAGAGAGAGAGATCGTGTCTAATTAGCAAACTTATAAATGATCTCGCTTGGCGCGCGAGAAACTCGTTACGTAAGTCGCGCGGTACGCTAATTAGACGTATCCCAGCAGAATTATCGCCATTACAGGTATTAACACAAAGTATTATTATTATAATGCAAGCTACAACTGTTAATTTGGCGTTATATGTACTCCGCCACGCTGTGAACTTCGCGGAGCTCGCGACTTTTCAATATATATACGCGAGTCGCTATCTACCTGTACAATTACAAGTGTAACGCTCCGTTAAGGAGGCAATTATGATACGCGCAATAGAGGTCGAGAGGTTAATCAGCATCGAGTTGGTGTAAAACAGGTATATCGCGTTATAGGGTGTGTGTGTGTGTGTGTGTGTGTGTGTGTGTGTGTGTGTGTGTGTGTGTATATATCTTGCGTGAGTGTCACCATAAGCGTGAGAAAGCCGACGACTATGTGCGCGCTTTCTCATCGTGCTGTTGCGCGTTTACCTTAAAACTTTTACGATTTTTCGAGGTCGGGGTGAACCTCTTTGCATGTATACGTATATATACATACATATATTCACTTCCGCGTGTATAAGAGCAAGGCGCGTCGCGCGTATAGAGCAAGTTACATAGTCGCGCGGGCGCAACGGCGAAACAGGTTGCACGAGAGGAGGAATATATATATCTCATTTGCCTGCGCTTGCGATTCCTCGCCAGTCGTATATATATACACGTCGTGCGTGGATATGGAACCAGTTCGCCGGAGTGTGCTTAATTACGCTTGTTGTACAGCACTTTTCAGCTCGTGAGCGCGCCCGCACTACTAATACTACTGCTACTATGTCGTTTCAACCTTACTTCGATTACGTTTTATTTTTCGATATTGCGGCCCACTATTATACGTACGCTTCGATTTATTATACGGCTTGATATAAAAATATTCAGATAATATTCGAATGGATTATCAATTACAGCTGCTTTTAGGTCACTTAATTTTGAATTATCGGTTTCGTGAATTCTGTCGCGAGCAAGATCGAATTGAGGGCAACGCGAAATAATTAATTTTCGAATATTCGAAAAGCTGAATACTCGATCTGAACTGACTTGTGAAAATGAAATGAACGTTCAAACTCGTAGTTGGTAAAATCAGAACGGCGATGAATGTATTAAAGAGCTCGATAAAGAATAAATTAAACGTATTTATCTAGTGATTGTCAACTGCAGGTGCAGACTGGTGACAATGGGATGAAGATGAATCAGAGAGAGAGAGAGGGCATTTACACGTTTGTCAGTCGCGGAACTGGAGTCGAGACTATATAGCCGCAGCGCATACAGCCAGACGTCCGTCCGCGCGTCGATTAGCAAGAGATTATACTGGCTTCTGCGCTAATGACCACTATTAATGCGCGCTCTCTCTCTGACTAGTCGGCTTCGTTCATTGACTATCTGTCAGCGGCTAATTTAAATGGATTTCCAACTGTATTTCGTCGCATTTAAATAAATATGAATGGATCGCACTTTTCAATGTTGAATTTCCAACGTTTGACACTCTTGCATCTCCGACGTATTGGAATAGCAGATGCGACGATGAATAAAATAACATTAATCGATACCTTATACAATTTATTGCAATTTTGATTCCATACTCGATACTTTTTATTTTACACTGCGATACCGTATATAACCACACGTCTGAAAATACGTGGTACACGCGAATAAGCGAACAATCTCGAGAAGAAGAAGAAAAAAAACAGTCAATGATATTTACAGTTTATTCGCGAGCATTACAAACGTGCGCGCAAAGAAGAAGAAGAAGAAAATTTGCTGGCTCCTACAAATCGCTATCGCTCGGCTCGAATCTCTCTCTCTTGCGCGCGCGAGAGAGAGAAAGAGAGTGCGGAGAGGGACGACTATAGGAGAAAAAGGAAAAGCGATCCGCTGACCGCAGGCAGCTGACTGCAGCGGCAACAGCAGCAGCAGCAAGTGCATCGGAGTATAGTGCCGATGAGAGTTCCCTTCCGTCCGCCTATATATGCTTGAGAACAGACGTACACATTACTACAGGTGCGCACTGCTGCAGCATGAGCAGGAGAGTCGAGGCGCGAGCTAGCTCTCATCAGCGATAAGCGTCTCGGATCGAAAAAGCCAGCAAGCAAAGCTAACAACGCTTCCTCGTTCTCGAAAAAGCTCCGGGGAGCTAGCTGCTAGCAATAGCTATATAGCAATTCTCCCGCGAGGATTTATCGACGGAGAGCGGGGAATCCCGTTAAGGATGCGCCAAGGCGCGCGCTATAGCCAACATTTGAAAAGCCTCGGCCATTTGCGTAGAGAGAGAGAGAGAGAGAGAGAGAGAGCGAGAGAGACTGGCATTGACGATAGTGCAGCGGCCTAACGCGGCGAAAAATCAACGGGGAAACTTGCAACGGTATATTAGTCTAGTCGCCAAAGGGGGTTTAGTGTACATTGAAAGGTCCCCGGGATTTTATCAATGTTTTTTATGTATTTCG